>CAVNYN010206248.1:0-10631 GCA_963692815.1 Nyctanthes arbor-tristis | reverse complement strand
GTTCAAACACAGACATCCCAACTTAGTAGGAGTATTTTGCTGACAATATATAAAGGATCATATAGTAGGGGCTCAGAGACAAACACAGATGTCTTAATCCCTGTATCTATATATAAAAGCACTTAAGTGGAACCCAACACACCGAGGGCTGATAACCAACATACAACATAAACAACGCAGCCCCTAACAAAATGCAAATAAACCATAAAACATCACAGGCCAAGAAAACTTGAATGACACGGCTCAGAGAATAAATGTACTTAAATAAAAACTCGAGTATGAAAACCAAAAACTACTTTCAAAAGTAAAATAATGAACATCAACACAATGCAATAATAAGAAGAAAATGAAATACGAAAATATTGAAGTATGAAAAAAATAGAAGTCACAGTCCCTATCAAATTGATGTTTGGAAAAAAAAAAAGCAACTTACTGATTTCAGGACGGGAGAGTTTCAGAAGAATTAAGTGAGAAACTTTCCTAGACGTCTTTAGAGGAAGAGATAAGGTGGAAAAAAATTAATTAAAAAACTTTCTAAAATTGAGGTGGAAAGATCTGCAATAATTGAGATGAAATGGGGGGCGAAAAAAAAAGAAATTTACCGGGGAAGATTTGGGAAGAATTGAGGTGAGAAACCTTTCTACACGTGTACGGAGGAAGAATTAAGGTAGAGAAAATTAATAAGAAAACTTTCCAAAATTGAAGATGAAAGATTTGCAAGAATTGATGTGGAAAAGGAAAAAAAGGCAGCTTACCGAATTAGGCACGGGAAATCTTTGGAAGGAGTGAGGTGGAAGAAAAAGAATAAAATGAAACTTTTCCAATTCCCCACAGCCGTTTTGAGAGGAACAATTATTAAGGTGGAAAAAAATTAAATTCCAATACTGATGAGTCCAAACAGTACCGCGATAGACTTACCTTGAGTTTCGCCGCAGGAAAAATGGGCGGGAAAAAGGCATAAGTGCACTTAAGTGCCTTTATATATATATATATATATATATATATATTGTTAAAAGAATCTTTTTAACACCAATTTAATTTTGTTGTTAAAGTTAATAACTATTTTAACAATCAAATGTAGCATTCTTTAATTAATTTCTTGTAGTAATTGTTCACCATTGAATCTTGGGGAATAAAATACAAAAAATGACCAATAACCTTTATTTGTAATTAAATTCAACGCTTCAATTTAACATCCTCAATGTATCAATAAGTGATAGCTAAATTTAAAATGTCCACTTGTTATTTATCAATCACTAAATAACAATCACTTAAAATTCATTTTATTAGTTTGCTTATGTGACAAACTAAATTTAACAACTCCGTTGTGGTTGCTCATAATGTTCTAAGTCCAATTTTCACAAACCATGAGTTCTGTAGCTTTTTACCAACATTATTGTTGGTGTACTTATTTACTTTGCATTGCGCTTCATTCGAATCTAATTCTATACGCATTTGTAGTAGTAATAATAATAACAACAACAACACTTGCTATTGTTGAACGAACCTCCATTTGTTTGGGATCTGTACTTAGAATGAAATCATCGGCAACCAACCGTTGTCAAGCCTCTCTCTCTTTGGATGGGGAAGTGCTGATTACTGAGACATGGTGTCCCATTGCCTTTCCGAATTTCACAGCTATATGGCCAAACCCTTCTAGCCCAACATCGCTGTTCGCTTCGGAGTTGAGTCCGCTAAGTTGTCTTTCAACGGACAATACACACTTATTCCTGCACATAATAGGGGTGCTTCAGAATCCATCGGCAAATTCTCCGGCCACCGGATGACGTATCTGTCGCAAATTATTCCAAATGAACAAATTAATTAAAATTAACTCAATGTATAACCTCAACATCGCGTACGTGATTGCAAACTCATTGGATGAGAGAGAGAGAGTGTGTGTGTAGGGTTGAATCGGTCTCATGAAATATGTTAATGTGATTGGTTTGACCAATTTTTAGTTACAAATAGAATTGATTTGCAAACATGGGATTTTTACGTACCTATGGTCTGCGACTATGAAATTGGAGTAACCGCCGTACATGATACTGCCATCCCAAAAGATGCCATTGTAAGTGAACTAGACTTGATCACAACAGTTTTCAAGGCCATTTTTGCAGCAATCACAGTTCAAGCAAGTGGCTCCCAATCACCCCATTCCTGCCTTATCACCCACCATGAAATTTGACACATTTTGGCCCACCTTTGTTATGAACCCTGTTATTTCGTACCGATAACCCCAAAATCCACAAATATTAGTCGATGCACCAACAAATATCAAACAAACTTCTGGATTGGGAAAAAAAAAAGGAAGGTTTCGATGAGATTATTTACCCGGGAACGAGAGGATAGTTGGTTATGCCCCAGTCATTTTTGGCGAAGTTGACATTGGTATGACACATGCCACAATACTTGATTTCAATGGTAACGTCGTTGTCTCCATTTTCTCTAATTCCAATCACAAGATAAGACATCAAATTTGTTTTGTGATTCAACTTTTATTTCGTGAGAACAAAATTGTAACTCCATCGACTAGAGCATTCATATTGCACCCTCTTTGAAAAGGTCAGCTCAATAGGAAGACAAAGTATTGTAATTATACCTGCGTTTAAACACGTAAGGTATGATCTTGCTGGAGTATTCAAGAGCCGCCCAACCGGAACAAGTTTGAGTGTGGTTTGGAGTTGTTTGAGCCATTATAATAGTACTTGCAAAACCTAAAAATTAAGGATATCTATACGCAGAGAAGAAAAATCTAGGGAAGAAAATTGTTGCTGGGCAGGATGAACATTTATAGGGACTTCTTAAGAGTTGGAGGAGTGCTTTTCGAGAGGGTAACGTCGCCACTTCATGCTATATGAGTGGTAACCCATGAATGTGTTTTTCTATTCAAAATTACTTAAAATTTTTGGGGTTGTTATTACTCTCATCGTCCCACACAGATATTCTCATGTCATTTTTCACATAAATTAAGAAAACTTAATTAATGTCGTTGGAAATATTCTATCCATCCTAAAGAGATAGTCTACTATTTCATTTTCGTCTGTTCCAAAAAAATAGTCCATTTACCATATTGAACATATATTTAATGTTTCATTTTCATATGTACTCTTAATTAATTATTGTTATTTAACTACCTAAAATATTTCAAATAATTAATGACACAAAGGTATATATGAAAAAATAAGGTAAAATTAAATGTTGTAACCAAATTACCTACTAATCTTTAATCCACGTAAAATTACCTACTGGACTATCTTTGTAGAACGGAGGAAGTATATAATTTAAGAATATATTTCCTAATATAGCTTTAAATTTATTTAATATTTTACATCTTAAATCTTTCTGTTGTTGATTACTACACACTATAAAAAGAGTATTTTAGAAAACTAAAAAATTAATTAAAGAAAGAAAAATATAATTTGAGGCGAATAAAAAAGGTATAAGTAATATCTTTGTAGGGAGAGAGAGATAAGACGAGGGGATTTAAACGTTCCAATCAGGTAAGTTAATTAATTAATTGGGTTCTCACTTTCTCGTCATTTGTTTCTAACACTATTATTTGGAATATACATCCACCTTCCTGTACAAAACAGTACTCTCTCCATCTTAATTATATGAATTGTGCTATTTGAACAAAAGTTTATATAAAAATTTTAATAAAATTGACACATGGTATAATCTTATTTTTCAACACATCACAATGCTTTTCATTGACACTAATCATACATGACACGTGTTTATTTTATCTAACTTTTTGTCCCTTATTATGTCCAATTAGAATTATTCTAATTATATATGCTTATTTGCTTTTTGGTAAAGGAGAAAATGTTAGGAAAGTTAAGTTTTATAAGTGGTTTTTGTAAACTACCCTTATTTAATGAGTGTTAATTTAATTGACTGAAAATATTTTTTCCTCAATGACGTGTTTTCACATATATTAAGAAAATATATGAAACTTGATTGGAATTGTAAAAATTGTTTGTGTTCTTTCTATACTACGTTGCATAAAATGGTTAAATTATCGTTGAATCCTCCCATTATCTTGAAAATGATTTTTGTTAATGACAAAGTGCCTTAAATAATGGTATATTAGGCATTCAAGAAAAAACTATACATTTAATAAGGAAATAGGACTATAATTTGAGATAGAAGAAAAAGGAAAGCAATTCTATTTTAGTAAGACGGATGGGGTAATAGTATTTATCACGTATATGAATAGGGTTATTTCGACAAAAAAACACATAAGAAAAAATGGTTATTGGCGATCTAGAAATCTTCCGATCTTATGATTTTTTCAACTGATATTTGATATAGAAATATCTCCTTATATCTTTACCGCGGGTTCTCGCAGTCCGGGTTTGGCTATGAGTACTAATACTTGTATTTTTTTTAAAATTACAATTCAAATCTGTATTATAGCAGCATAAATACGCACATATATATATATTTTTTACTGAAACACGGAAAAAATGTTACTTTGACGAAAGAACAAATAAATAGTCTTGAATTTAAAAATAAGATTATATACTATCATTATTATTATATAATTGAATCACGAGAGCGAGAAAAAAGTAACCTACACCTGGGATGGAGTAATGTGCACTAAATTATTCGTTTGGCCAATTAAATTAATGATTGTTAATTAAAACACTTAGATGCGCCAAGAAGGAGGCGGCTGATTTAGATGTGTGGGTGAATGTTATCTAGTACCATCGATATTCAACATCATATTAGTGTGACATTAATTAAATAATAAATTGAACCAACAAATTGAACTAATAAGTGAGTCATTTTATTTGATCTTATCTAGTACTACTGATATTCAACATCATATTAATGTGTCATTAATTAAATGATAAATTGAACTAAGTCAGTCATTTTAATTGATCTCCCCCTTTACATCTAGTGGGATTTTTATCCATGCATATTGGTTATCAACTAAACTAACACTAACTAGATACTCATTTGTGTATTGCACAAGAAGAATACATATCAAACTATTTAAAAATAAATAAAAAATATGAAATTTTATAAGGTTTTTTTTTTGGTATGGTAAAATTTTATAAGGTTACGTTACCCAATAAGGAATAATTAATTTTTAATATCAACTAAACAATAATATAATGTTTTTCTCGTCATCTTAAAGTAACTATAGTTTACAATAAATTTTAACCCAATTGTTATTATCGTTAAAGCAATAAAATATCATTTTATTTTATTTTTTACACAAATTTAGATAAATATATAGCATCATATGAAATAATTGCTAATTAGGAGATTACGTCTACTGTGAAAATATTTCTTATTCGAAACTAATAAACTCAGATGGCACGAAGATTATATAAATTAATAACACATAAAGGTAGTGATATATAAATAGTCGTAATTATTGATATTCATTTATACTACGAAAAATTAAAAAATTATAATTATAATTTTTAATTAACTTCAACTAACGATATTTATATATTTAATTTCTATTAATTATAAATTACAAATTTCAAGATATATTAGACAATTAGATACTCAAATTTATCTATAATTTAAACAATTAAATGGTGATAATTATCTATTAGTTATTAAATTTAATAGTGAATCTTAAAATAGTGAATAGATAAGACAAAAGTGAATAAAAAAATTTTAAAAATTGGAAAATTCAGAATATCACCTAAGTTACCACAATATGAAATAAAATATCTAAAAAGACCCTACTAACATATTTTTTTGTTGGAAAATTGCAGTAAAAAAGTACCGCAGCTCTTTTCTTTTAATTAACGTATGAATGGTATGCTGATTTCTAATGAATCAGATCATGCTTCTTACACAAAATCAGACTGCCAATAAAAATCAACAATGTCACATAGGTACATATGACTTTTTTGAATGAGCTCATTAGAAAAACTCCTAATTATTGCATAATATTATTCTAGATGTGTTAAAGTTTACATGTCATCGATCACTAATGAATTATTTTTTAGTTAATCCAGTGAACCCTCGTGAAATTAAATTATTTCTTTTCCAACTCACACAGAGCTAAATCTTAATTGTTAAATTATTTTAAAGGTGGAAGCTTTAATTACTATATACTACCTCCGTCTTACAAAGATAAGACGGTAGGTAATTTTGTTAGAACATTAATTTTATAGGTGTTTTTTTCAATTTTAGCCTTCATACCTAATTAATAATGTGGGAATAATTGTCAATACAAATTATTAAGAAGACATTCGAATAGTTATATACAATGTGAATAGCCTTAAATCATAAGAATTGAAATTGGTAGAATGTTTTTTCCTAAAATTGCGTGTACCAAGATTGATTAAATTTATTAATTAAATAAGGCCAAATATGAAAACGAAAAATTAAATATATGCTTGACATAGCAACTGGACTATCTTTTTTGAACGGCCTAAAATAAAATACTGGACTATCTTTTTGAGACGGGTGTAGTATTAAGTAATCAACATCACATGAATAATCTTTTTTTTTTTTTTTTTGACAGTACATCACCTGACAAATCTAGGATAAACTCCAAACCACCGAAAAAAGTTTTAAAAAGTTAAAATATATAGTAACCTCAATTAAGAGAAGGTAAATTAATATCTATTTCATAAACAAAATCAAAGGCGCAAAATTAAAGAAGAAAGGGATGTGTTTCTTTCATCAACCATCTCTATCATATTTTGTTGACCTTGCCACACTAAAAATAGGAAAAATTGATTTTATAAATCTAACTAAACGGGTCATAAAGAAGGAGAAAGAGGTGCCACAACTTGTGTGGCGACTTGTCGAGTTTGTGATAAGCGACTCATTTAGTTTTTTCCTTTTTAGATTCTTTTTTATTTTCTGACATTTTTTTAAATTTATGTGAAAATTAGGCTCAGCCTTGCTTTGGTGGATTCGTCAAAGTCGAGTCAGTGTTAAGCGACTCATTTAATTTTTTTTTTTTAGCTTCTTTTTTTTCTTTTTCAGATTTTTTTTAAAATTTATGTGAAAATTAGGCTCAGCCTTGCTTGGGTGGATTCGTTTCTTTTTAACCATTTGTAAAATTAGATAAGACTAATATTTAGACCAATTGATTTCAATTAACAAATTATAGATATCGTTTTAGGATATAAATGAATGAATTAATGAAATCTATATCTATATTTGTATTATTTTATATATTAAAGTAGACGAGCTTATAACCGACCCCACTTCATTTACCCGCCCAAATTCACCTGCTTTGCCTTCTTTTATTTATTATTATTTTTTATTTTTCTTTAGATTGGCATTAATTGCACCTGATTTTATGCTTTCTTTGTTTAGCTTCCATAGGAAGACTTCACTTTTTGCCTTTAGGGATGCAAAAAAAATTCAACAGACAAATATGAATAAACCTTTTCATCTTCTCTTATTATACTGTTCATCACCTTTATCCAACTTCGAATTCAACCCCGTTCCACTGTATTCGTCTTCCGGTTCGTCTATAGTATCCTTTAGACACCATTTATGGTGTCCGAAAGGGTATGTAGCGGCCCCCTATTGGATGTGTTGAGGCCCAGTCCGCAACACACCCAATAGAAAGCCGCTATATAACTCTTCGAACACCATAAGATAGTGTCCTTAGAATACCATAAAATATCTCATCCTTTTTCCGAGAAAATGTACCGTGAATTGTATTCTTCTTACTATATATTAAAGCAAATCAGCTTATAACCGCCCCACTTCATTTTCCCGCCCAAACTCATCTGCTTTGCCTTTTTTTATTAATTATTATTTGTTATTTAGATCGTTAGATTGGCATTAATTGCACCTGATTTTATGCTTTCATTGTTTGGCTTCCATAGGAAGACTTCACCTTTTGCCTTTGGGGATGCAAAAAAAATTCAACAGACAAATATGAATGAAACCTTTTCATCTTCTCTTATTATACTGTTCGTCGCCTTTACCCAACTTCGAATTCAATCCCGTTCCATTGTATTCTTCTTCAGACAAAATGTGCAGTGAATTGGATGAGCAGAGGGAAATTCCAAATTCAAAATTCCAAATTCGCGAAGTAGCTTGAAGATCCATAGCTACTGAGTCTTTGAGTTGGGACTCGGCGGAGGCAAGATGGTGGAGGGGCGAACCTGGCGGTGGTGGAAAATCAGCGGTGTAATTGCCATTTCATTTGGCTCTTTCATCTTTCTTCTCCTTCGGCAACACCGTTGCCTATCGTATTCTTCTTCCTAATCTGTTTTTTTTTTTTTTTTGTCCATTGGAGGCCTTTTTTTTCCCACCTTAAAACTAATTTTTACCCCTATGATACTCAAATCAGAGATGGAATGGAAAGATGGGTCGGCCTTAATTGTTAGGTTCTTATGTTTTAATAAATTAGATTGCTTTCTTGCATTTTTGTGAGTCTATTTTCCTCTTATTTCCACTAACAGAAATGATGATGATCAGAGAGAAAATAGGTTTGATGATTTCTGTATGCAAAGTCCAAAGATGAATTGCTATCACTACAAGGAATAAGCCCAGTAACCGCGACTTGTATTATTGCAAAATGTGTATTTATCGCCGCAAATGTGTAATAGCAGCTATAAAGTCACTTGCGAATGTTGCGGCTAAAAACTCGTGGTAGTAGATCCATAGCGCCGACAATCTAGGAGCCATCCAATAGAGGCGACACGGTCGCGGCTGTATGATTGATGGGTTTCGGTCATTAAAAAAAGAAAATTTAACCCGACACGCCACTATTTAGCCCGATCTGACCTCCCGCCCAGCCCAGCCCAGCCCAACCACCCACCACCCCAACCCAGCCCAGCCCATAGCCTGATCCTTTTTCATCTATATTTAATTAAATATTATTTGCCCATATGAGGAGTCGAATTCAGTATTTTAAATGTAAAGACATGATACTTCACTAACTGAACTAGTGTGCTCTTCCGATTATTACCTTACTTTTATAATATATATTATATAGATTATTATAGTTACAGTGACGAATATTTTCCTTATAACAATGATTTTCCGTCCCTAAATATAAGAACAAAGGCGGGAAATTTTCCCGCTAATAATATAAAGACGATATTTATGTGTCGTTGTTTTTAATCAAGAAATATAGCGACGACTTTTATATGTCGCCTCTGTAGATACATCCTACAGCAACGACATTATGATGTCGCCGGTATAGGGTGATGACTGCTGAGGCGACTTAAAAGCGCTGTTGTAGTTAACGTTATAGCAACGACATCTGACGAGATCGGAAGAGCGTCGTGTAGGTCTTGTTTCTTGTAGTGTATTTCTCGTTTTATTATTTTAGTTTAAGTGCAAACACGTGCATAACTGTCTCCTTGCATTAAACGTACATATGGCTTTGCTGTAAGATTGTTCTTTCCTGAATGAGTAGCCAAACCTAGAAAAGCTATGGAGTCTTGCACAGACAATATTTTCCTATTTTGCAACTAAGTTGAATTTGTTTTACAAAACCGACAATGACTAGATAATAAAAGCATTGTCATTTCTAACTTGGGATATGCACTTTGCTATGATGGCAGTGGGTGAATCATATAGCTGCGGAGGTGACTAGGGAAAAAGTCGGCGCGAAAGAAAATTATATGGGGGTTGTTGGTTGCTGGCAGCAGCGATGGATTTGATTAAGTATATCTTCCATTAATATGATTCTTTCTTATCTGAAAGGAAAAGTCAGCACGTGAAGGTGAGTTTCATGTAAATCATATGAACCATATTTGTAATGTTGGTGAAGAAAGTTATTTTGAATGATGAATTAGGAAGTTGCTTTAACAATGGTTAGAGTGTGCAAGACCCATGAGCTCGAGTTTATCATCTTCAAAGAGTATTATTATTAGAGAGAATTATCCCATTTGGCAATTTTTTTAAATGAATTAAGAGGTTTTTGTTGTTCATGGATCTTTTCCTTAGTTTAGTCTCAATGAACAGTAATTTTAGTTTGAATGAGTATATTTGTAGAAGGTCCCGGGAATTGGTTAGACCTGTGTTATGTTTATGCATATTCCACATTTCTCAGTCCAGCTTATCTGCTATTGATGATGTATGCATGTCGATTGATTGAGTCATTAATTCTTGGAAAAGTTACTGTTTTGGTTCCACAAGTTAAGTCCACTTCAACCTTATATATATATGTATTTCATGTTTTTCCCATTCTTAGTCCTGTCCATTATTTCAGGCAGTACAAATACGGGAAAGAGTAATTTCTAAGTTTTTGGTTGAAAGAACATGTTTATACAACTTGATTTTTGAATTTTGCAATTTGGAATTATTTGAGAAAATCTTAATAATGGATGAAAATATATCGAATTCCTATCACACGTAAACTAAAATTAATGTGCTTTTAGTGAGTATAGCTTGGAAGTAAAGATATATTTCATGTGCATTAAATTTAACAAAGGATAATTTTTTGTTTTTTTCAATTACTTTTAAGATTCTCGAATTGTTTGTGTGTAGGTGGATTCTCTCTTTTCCTTCTTAAGGTTGAAATGTGGTTGAGTGCTTTGAATTTTTTATCAGATCACAAGATTGTTGAAAAACAATTACGACTTTTTATCTTGCCATTCTATTATCACATTCTAATATTACTGTACTTATTATATACTCCCTCTGTCCCACAAAGATAGTCCGATAGGTAA
>CAVNYN010206247.1:0-18415 GCA_963692815.1 Nyctanthes arbor-tristis | reverse complement strand
CTGTCCCTCCCACGGCAACACCACTGGCCAATACACATTCCCAATTGGATGGATACACGTGTCCGTCGGCGGCACAGCCAATGGAAATGAAGCAACACCGTTATGTGTTAGCATTCGCCGTTCAGTGGACCTGCCAACAGGCAATTGAACCGCATTGACTAATATTTAGTTGAGAACAAGCTAATATCTTATTTTTGATAAAATTTGAAAGATACGAACAGAATTTGTTTGGGTTTTTAAGTTTCCCTAATATATGGAATGATGAATATAACAAGAATTTTCCATAAACATAACTGTGCATATATAGGACGATATACGACGAGGCATATATTGTTATTTAGGAGAATGCTGCCATTGTTATAGCTGTTAACATAGCCGGCCGGTGGGCGGAGATAACTATAAGACCAAAACTCGATAACAAATCTCATCGTTACAAATATCTGATTTCTCATAGCTTGTAGAGTGCCAAATATTGATGCTGTTTTAGTTTAGAATTGATTTTTGGAGGTGGTTCTTGTTTGATCAATTTTTCACCTAGGTAGAGCGCATCAAGTTTTCATTTAAAGAAGAGTGCAGCGCTATGGAAGCTATCCAGCTGCTTTTCTGCTTTTTGATCCTCTTAACAGGGATTAGCACAATCTCTTCTAGAACAGACCTACAAGACAGTGATGCCGTGTCGCCCACCTTATGTTTGTGTTTTTGTTTGTATGAGTGCTGTGATTTCACTAATGTGTATTTACACACCAACTCAGAGGAGAAAAAAATGATAGGAATAGAAGCGGTTGATAGTTAATGTCATTATATTCTTTTTGATGCATATAAGATGTTGGGGTTAACGAAAATGAAATTTGGTGCAGCTGCTGTGCTTCGATCCTTGAGAGATCAATGGAAGAATACGCCCCTGAGTTGGGATAAATCAGATGATCCTTGTACAGTGATAGGCGAAATCGTAAGTGCACGATACTGTTAAAGTAGCATAGGACTAGACGAGTCCCGAATGTCGATCTTACAGGGAAAGTTGTCACATATTTTACTTAAGTCAATTTCACACTAATTGAATAAGGAAATTAAAAGTTTGTAAAAGAATAATGTGGTTGTTTAAACTATCAATTAAATGCTCTATCTATTTTAATCTAGGAAGGAACTCAAATTTATAGACTAGAAAATATATAAATAAAAGTGTTGAAACCCACGAATCCACAATAAACAGGCGTTTCAATTATGCAATCCCACTCATGACAATTCACCATCACGTGCTTACAACCAGTTTTACAAGTTTAATTGAAAACCTCTCTCAAGCAAATTCAAACCTACCCAACAAAGTAAACCCACTATATCTCTATGTGAATTTCAACATAGTTGAGTGCATTAATTAACAAGAAACCATCTTTGTGATCACACAAATCATAAAAGTATATATTTATCTTCTATGCAATTTATGTTTCCTATTGAAGTGCTAAATTGGTGACTTACCTCTCGGTTTCCTCACGAATTCACTAACGCAATTACAAGTTGATCAGGCTCATAAAAGAGAATTATATATCACAATAGAAAATAAGCACGCAATAACAATTAGAGTCATGAATGGGATTAACACAATTAAAACATGTCTATTGCTTTATCGATTGTCTCAACAAGGAAAATTAGTTACGCATAATAAAGGAATTCATAACATAAGCATTCATAGGGTTTGAATACATGACCAGATTCTAGCAAAGAAAAGACGAAGAATAACGAAGAAAACTTTTGCACCAAACGAAGAACTCCGTTCTTCAATCTTCACGCGAACCTCGACTTCAATCTCCAAGCCCTTGCTCCAATCTCCTAGCCCTCAAGAATGATTTTCTATGATAATCTCCCTTTTTACCGAAGGGTTTTCGTTCTTTTATAGTTGGAGAGGCCTTAGAATCTTAGAATGTGTCAAAAAGGGCCCGAAAACGCGTAAACGGTGTCTCCCGATACGGGCCGCTGGTGGCCGCGACATGCTTGCCGCGGCCAAGCCGCTGCCAACAGGTTCCCAGCCAAGCCCGAGGGTGGCCGCGGGTATGCTTGCCGCGGCCTACCCGCGGCCTTCTTCCACGGGGCGCACTTCGGTTCCTGCTTTGACTTTTTCTTGCGGTGATGGTTCTATTCAGCTTTTTCTTCATTTAAGCACGTCCCCAAACTTTTTGATCTATTCATCAGGGTCCCCGCTCTCTTTAAACACGACACAAATGATCTCTTTTAAGTTCCCCAACTGTGGCACTCAGTCTTTACACTTATTGACATTGATCTTTTCTCTTCCCACTCCCGATCTTGATGCATGTAAAGCTTAATTTGGTTCAAAAATAGTTCTTTTCACTTGTATAACTCTAATTTGAACTTTTCACCTATACGAAACATATTCATACAAATTAGGTAGAAATCTGTTTGATTTCATATAGAATTGCATAAGTTAAGAGAAGTATTTTTGCATATAAAATACACTTATCATGTAGATTGGGATGGGATTACATGCAATAATGCCACCTTAAGGTGCAATGTATCTTCATGTTCTTATGCTCCTGATTTGTTGGTAGAATTGCATCTCGCTAGCTAGGGGAATAGTTTTTTCCGGATGTCTCTTGTTTTACTAGACAATCAATGCTTTTGACTTTGTAATGTCTTGGTATTTCGGAGGACTATCTACAATGGGATTAACAGGAACAATTACTAATGACATTGGGGGGCTCAAGTAATTACTTTCCTTGTGAGTTCTCATACACCTTTCACATACTGAAACTAAAGTCTGGTGTTTTAGGCCTGACATACTAACCATTTAATGTGTTTTTGTTTAAAATGTTTGTTCTTTGACCTAATTTGATGCTACTGGTTACAGGGGCTTGTCATTCAATCCTGGTCTCACATGTCCCCTTTCACCAGGGCTGGGAGATCTGCAAAATTTGAACATACTGTAAGATTGAAAGGCTTATCACTATGAGAAATGGCAACTTGTTTGTTTTGCAGGGCAAACAGATCGATTAGAACAAAATTTTACATGAAGTTTCATGCATCATTTGCAGAATTCTAGCGGGTGTAGTATTTCTGGCCGTATACCAAGTGAATTGGGAAACCTTGCAAACTTATTTTTTCTGTTAGAATTTCCGTTCCCTTATTCATTAATGAATTCCTATGAGATAATCCTTCTAACTTACGAGAAATGAAACATGCCTTGTCAGGGCGCTTAACACCAATACCTTGACTGGTCCTATACCAACTTCCTTAGCTAGCCTTACTAAACTTTACTGGCTCGATCTAGCTGAAAATTGACAGGGCCTCTCCCGGTAGCTCCGGGCCTTGACCAACTTAAAAGGCAAAACACTTGTAAGTGTCATTTAGTTTTTCAAATAATTCTTGTATTTTTCTATTTTTGAAAATTTCAAGTTTTTCTAAGGCTATAGCTTTGCAGCCATTTCAACAAAAAACCAGCTGTCAGGCCAAATTCCAAAGGAGATTTTTAGCCAGGATATGTCTCTAATACATGTGTAAGTTCAAGCTATCACTGGTTATTCTAATCTTGAAACCTCAGTTAGTTTTTAATTTTGGTAAAACAATGGCAGACTATTCAATAGTAATAAGTTTGAAGGTAGTTTTCCATCTACAAAGTAGAGGTTCAGACACTTGAGGTCCTGTGAGTAAACTCCTTGCATAACTTGCATCTCTTGCTCCACATCAGCTTCTTGTTTGTTGATGAATCACTTTTTATCATTGTGTAACCTGGTCTGCGTCTAGTCGACTTGACCGAAATGTCCTTAGTGGAAAAATTCTGCCAAACCTCAACCGCCTCGTGAAGATCACTGAATTATGGCCTGTGGGTATATCTTTTCAGTCCCAAAAAATATTTCTTAGGCAGACGACTGATGATCACTAACATTTAGTTTTGTTCATATAGGAATTTGGCTCACAATTTGTTGACTGGTAATTTGCCAAATTTAACTGGAATGAATATGCTCAGCTATGTATAAGAGATTCCTCATCAATATTCCATAAATACACCTTCAGTCTGATTTTGTTCATGAACAAGTGAGAGTTTTACATTTTGGTAGGGACCTAAGCAACAACTCCTTTGAGAGAATAGAAGCTCCAGAATGGTTCTCAACTTTACAATCTCTAACTACTTTGTGAGTATTGAGTAACTTACCTAAGCAAACCATAAAATTTTACTCCAACTAAAGACTCATCTTACCTTAGCAAGAACAAAAAATTCTCATATTGGAAATCTGATATGGTCTTATTAGGGTTATTGAACATGGACCGCTATTTGGATCACTGCCACCTAAAGTTTTTAGCTTGCCTCAGATTCAGCAAGTGTAAGTATCAAATATTGTCAAGAAAATCTTTTGAAAGATCCATGTAAAAAGCGAAGCAAGCCCTCTGAATTGATCTTGTAAAAACTGACAGGAAGCTGAAGGACAACACCTTGAGTGGCAAACTCGATATGGGTGGTCACATTAGCCAGAAACTTCAACTAACTGATGCACCAAAAAATGCTGTGTATTGTTAGACTCAACGATTGAATAATACTCATTCCACTAGCCAGGCAAATTGTGGAAGCAGACAGTGTGCCCTGGATAAAATTTGAACTACCAAAGTTGTGACTGTGCTTAATGTAGTCTACCAATAATGAATATTCCAAAATTTTAGGACCCTGCTAATAGATGTCAGATGTGACAAATGTTTGGGGTATATTTATTTTGCATGGAAGTGGAACAAAGTTGGGTTCTATTGTAATTTGGGCGGTCCATGTAACCGATTCATGAAGAACTTTGTGCTATATGCATTGAAACAATAATGCTATCATTGTATGTACTTGTTTACTATTGCTATAGTATAAAATTGATGTAACAGTTTGTATAAATACCAAATAGTTTGTGAGCCGTGGTCTACATGTGGCAATTGGCTCTAAGTACAAAAATTCTATCCATCAATATGAGTTGACAAACACAAATTGAACGTAAAAGAATTCTTTTTTGTCCAAATTATTTAATTTTGTTCTTTTATACTTGAAAGTTGATATTTTAGATATATCTGTAAAAAATAATGAGCTTAACAAAAATTTTAACAAAAATTTTAACGTATTTGAATGTTGGGGTCCCAAATGCGAAGAAATTTGAAGACTGATGGACTTGTTTTGAAAATGAAAGGATAAGGAAAGGTCTTTTGTTTTGGGGTAAAACCACCTGAGTTATGCACTTTGAATAAAAGGGGAGATAAAAAGTTAAGAAATAGGTTCTCAATTTCTATCCTGTCAACTTGGGATGGTTGGATGTCAATCCCCCCGTCCCTTTCTTTGTTCTTACGATTTTGGCTATAATAGATTTTGACAGAGATTGACCTGAGCATAAATCAATCAAATATACATATATATATATATATATATAATAATTGCTCTGACACTTACTTTTTTTTTTTTTTAAGCCTGATATTGGTACTTGAACATTCCAATTAATTAGTTTAACTATGCTCCTTATATCTATTCATCAATATCTAATTAGTTAGGGGTATCGAATCTATTTACCTAAAATACCCACCTCATTTGAGCCAAAAGGGCCCCCTCCCCCCCCCCCCCACCCAAGAAAAGAATATTTATCCATTCGTTTTCTTTCAAAAGGAATTCATTTTTTATTTTAGATGGTGTTTTTCAACTCATATAACGAATAATGGATATCTATTTAAATATCCTTCAAACAAAGGTAGTTATGTCTATATATACCGCTATTTTTCCGTCTTTTTTATGCGGTGTCTATAGCCACTTCAAATTCTGTGGTATATCATTTTATAAACTATTTATGGTAATTATGTTTTTTTAACTTTTTTAAACATATTACCTTTCACAACTGAGTTTCCTTAATTTATTCACAATATTTTCTATAGTTTTTCCTCTAATTGGGAAGATTTTGATAAAATATCCCAAATTTATGCAAATCAGAGCATGTTCTTATTTATGAGAGATATTTTAGAATTCGACGTAAATTTTTCAAGTTAATTTCCAAGACACATCATAAATTAGACAACTTTTTTGGATATTTCATAAACTGAATGAGTGATATGTATTAACAATTTGTCCAAATAAATAAATTAAGAAAAATAGAATAGTTGATATTTAGTTTGTTCAACTAGGTGTTATTATGATATTATTTTTACATCAATTAATTCCATGTTAATCGCTGCACAATTTGGAGGGGAAGAGTTAAGTTGCTAATTATTTTATAATTATTAATAATTAATTAATTTATTTTTTATAGAAGCTGAAATAAGAGAAGAGAGAGGACCATAGGAGCAATTCGAGCTTGGGACCTCTTACTCCAAAGCTTGAGCTTCCAACCATAAGTCATAAATTGACCCCACAAGCTGTTAATTAATTATTTTAAGAAATAATGTAATTTTATTAAATAACAAAATTATTTTTTAGTAATTTTTGTCTTTATAAATTTATGAATGCCGATAAAATTGTATCATCTTAGGCATATTGAAGTTGTAGTTTTTGTTATTTTAAAAAAATTTAGGAAATAATTAATAATCAATAAACATCAATATCCAAAAATTACTTGGTCTTAATTTGTTTTAGTACTATATATATATTGGCAAGAGGAATTGTAGTTTCAACGAAATCTTGTAATACATATTTTTTATTATTATTATCTATAAGTTTTTTTTATGAAAAAATTATTAACAAGAAAATTACAAAAAAAGCTATAATCCAATGGGGGAGGATATCTACTATTACAGTAACATCCACAATATGTATTCATTGTAATTCGCAATTTTTTAGACAATAGAGGGAAACAATTTGTGATTGATAATTTAATACTTAATGCACCATCACTACCTTTTTATTAAATTTTACAATTTTATCTTATTTTAAAAATTCTATTGTTTGTATTGTTATATCGTTTATTTGCAGCTTTTCCGTGCATTACACGAGTACTGTACTAGTTTTTTAATTAAAGCCATGCTATGCGTACATAATGGTTCACAAAACTGTTTACGGGAAAACTATTGCTAAAGCTATCATTCATTAGATTATAGGGCAAATCTCACCATTAGTTATCAACCTTTCAACTTCCACTTTATATAATCTTATTCACATTATTTTTTCTTCACCTCATGAGTCCCCCCAACGTTTCAAATAGTCCAATTTCATCCTTCCATCAGGTTTTTGTCATTTTAGCCATTTAACCCCTATAAAATGACAATTTTCTCCTTACATTTCAAAAGAAAAAAAATGGGGACTAAAGATGGAAATTACCCTTGATAAATTATGTAAATAGCGTGAAAAGGCAAGGGGGTTTGGCAATACCTTAAAAGCGAGAAATTCCCCATTTACCTGGTCAATCGCAATGGTAGGGGAAGGTTGAGGTGGTCGAGAGTGGATTATGAAAGTGAATCAAATTGTAGAACAATATTTTCATTAGGATGAAATTGGATAATTATATGAAAGGTTGGGACATATGACGTGAGAAATAAAAAATGGGGACTAGATTATATAAAAGTCTAACGGCAGGGGATATAAGGTGGAAATAACCCTTGTTTAATTTATATGAGTGGTAATTTCACCTTTAATCCCCAACCTTTTGAAATATAAAGATAAAATTGTTATTTTATTTTATAGGGGGTTAAACAAAAGAAATGGCAGAAATTGATAGAATGACAAAACTGGACTGTTATATAAAAGGTTAGGGACCCATGGGGTGAGGGAAAAATCAAGACAATAATGTGTAAAAGTTGAAAGGTTAGAGATTAATAATGAAATTTACACTATATCTTATCTTTCTTCAAGAATTTTATTTTATCCATACATGCATGTTATTTTACACGAGTAGATACGTGTCAAACATCATCTAAACTACAAGTACCTCACACTTGTAGCTTAGATGTGTACTATGTGTTACATACATGCATAATAACATGCATGCGTGTAGGCAAAATAAAATCCTTGTATCTTTCTTTAAAAGCAAACCTTTATCTAGCATATAGTAGGAATGTTGAAGTATCCGACATCATAATAACTCTATCGTATGATGTGATATAATATTTTGTACATCGTTACATTCCCTTCAAATCACATCAACAAGTCGTCTTGTACCACATGTCACATTACTATATGACACCACCACATATTAGGTATTTAATAATTTTTTAGTCGTAATTATGAGTACCAAGTATTCGGTCTTTTTGCACTATTTATTTTCCCCCAAGACATGGAGGGACATAAGTATGCAATCAGTAGCACAACAATAATACTATTGAATCATGGTGGTTATGTTAAAAATGTTCCAATACTTTATATATGATATTATATGGTGATACATGTCTATGTAACTTGTGTCGAAGCATGCTAGACAGTTGTAATTTCTCATGTAGCATATCTCAATGTACGCCACATAATTATATAGACTATATGGTACTAGATTGAGACTAGCAGTTAAATTGTCACATTATCATTTGGAATGTATTATAAATCAATTAGTTTATAATATATTTTTAATTTAACATTTTTAGGATACTTGTCAAATTCTACAATGACATTTTACATACCCATCATATCAAATAACAATTTTTCACTTTTTAACAAAATTTAACAAATCAAATTAAGCCATGTGTCTAAAAAATTTAAAATGTATTATAAACCAATTGATTTATACTACATCTCAAGTCTCGAGTTCAAATAACTGACCCTCCCCTATTTTCCACCCCGTCCCTTATCTCCCTCTTGTATGGGAAAAAAAAACTATTTATCCCTGGTGTGATTAAAGAATAACATTTCGTCGTAATGCATATTGTTGTTTACTATTTTGTCGTAATGCATATTGTTGCTTAGCTAGCATTGTTATAGTTGTTAACATGGCCGGCCTGCCGGCCGGTGGAGAAAACTGGAAGACTTACACTCAATAAACAAATCTCATCATTACAATTATCTCATTTGTCACAGCTTGTAGGGTGCCAAACAATGACGCTCTTATGCATTAGTGGAGAATGGAGGGTCGGTTGAATTGGCTTCTAAGACAAGATTAATCATTAAAAATTTCCTGTCTTTCTCTCTCTTCATGATAATTTGTTGGTATTTTTGTTACAAAAAAGCGGTTGTTGGATTGAATGCAAAGCAATAATCTTGAGAACAGCGGAAATATCTGTCTTCACCTGAGAATTGATTTTAGGAGGTGGGTCTTGTTTTGACTTGATCAGTTTGTGCTCTAGGAAGTATTTATCAAGTTTTCATTTCAAGAAGTGTAGAGCCATGGCAGCCCTACGGCTGCTTTTCTGCTGTTTGATCCTTTTAGCAGGGATTAGTACTATCTATTCTGGCACCGACCCACAAGATGGTAATGCTGCTTTGCCCACGTAATGTTTGTGTTTTTGTTTGTATGAGTGTCGTGAATTCATGAATGTGTATTGTACACAATTATCTCAGAGGAGAAAATATATGATAGGAGCTGTTGATGGTTAATGTCATTAAATTTACGTGCACATGATTGCTATAGTCTGTATAAGATGCTTTTCAAGGCTTATAAAATGTTGCGATTAACAAAAATGATATTCGATGAAGCTGCTGTACTTCGATCCTTGAAAGATCAATGGAAGAACGCGCCCCCAAGTTGGGACAAATCGGATGATCCTTGTGCAGACTGGGATGGGATTAGCTGCAACAATGTCACCTTGAAGGTCACTGCAATGTAAGCATCTCGTTCTTGTACTCCTGATTTGTTGGTAGAAATGCATCTTGCCAGGGGAACAAGTTTTCCAGATGTCTCCTATTTTACTAGTTAGTCGATGCTCACGACTTTTTAATTTCTTGGTATTTCAGAGGACTATCAACAATGGGATTAACAGGAACAATGACCGGTGACATTGGTGGGCTCAAGGAATTACTTTCCTTGTGAGTTCTTGTACACCTCACATACTGAAACTAAAAATTGGTGTTTTTGGCTTGGTACACAAATCGATTCTGATTTGCAATGTTTATGGTGGCAACATCCATCACTATGTACAAGAAGAATGTTGACAAATATCAAAGTGGCAAACCTTATTGAATTACTTAACCATTTAATTAAAATTTTGCTCTAAAAGTTTATGCTTTAAACTAATTTGTAGCTACTGGTCGCAGGGACTTGTCATTCAATCCTGGTCTCACAGGTCCCATTTCTCCACGGCTGGGAGATTTGAGAAATTTGAACATATTGTAAGATTGAAAGGCTTATTACTATAAGAACTTTCAAATCTTTTCAAGATATAAGAGCAATATGAATGAAAGTTTACACGACGCTCTTCCGATCATCATTTGCAGAATTCTAGCAGGGTGTAGTTTTTCTGGCCATATACCAAGTGAATTGGGAAACCTAGGGAACTTATCTTTTCTGTAAGAATATTTGTCATTGTCAAATTCATTGATGAGCATGAATTGAGCCTTCTAAATTAAGAGACGAAACATGACTTGACAGGGCTCTTAACACCAATAACCTGACTGGTCCTATACCAGAATCCTTTGGTAAACTTACTGAACTTTATTGGCTCGATCTCGCTGAGAATCAGTTGTCAGGGCCTCTCCCTGTAGCTCCAGGGCTTGACCTTCTTAAAAAAGTGAAACACTTGTGAGTGTCATTTAATTTTTCAAATGGTTATTGTACTTTTCTTTATATAATTTATTTTATTTTTTTTTATTTTACATTCCAAGTTTTCTAAGGCTATATAGCGCTGCAGCCATTTCAACAAAAACCAGCTATCAGGCCAAATACCAGAAGAGATTTTTAGTGAGGATATGTCTCTGATACATGTGTAAGTTCAAGCTATCACCAGTTATTCTAATCTTGAAATCTCAGTTCTTATTTTTGGTGAAACAATGGCAGATTATTCGATAGTAATCAGTTTGAAGGTAGTATTCCATCTTCAATAGAAGAGGTTCGGACACTTGAGGTCCTGTGAGTAAACTCCTTGCATAACTTGTAGGTCTTACTCCACATCAGTTTTCTTGATTTTTCTGATTAATCAATTTTCATCATTGTGTATGTGCCCAGTCGACTTGATCGAAATGGCCTTGAAGGAAAGATTTCGCTAAACCTCAACCGCCTTACAAACATCACTGAATTGTGGGTATATTTTTTCAGTCCAATGTAAAGCTAGAATATTTCTTAAACAAATGAATGATGATCACTGACATTTGGTGTTATTCATATAGGAATTTGGCTCACAATTCGTTGACTGGTAATTTACCAAATTTAACCGGAATGAATTTGCTCGGCTATGTGTAAGAGATATCTCGTCACTATACCATAAATAGACTTCTGTTCAATTTTATTTCATGATCATACCTCGTCACTATCCCATAAATACACTTCTGTTCAATTTTTTTCATGATCATGAACATGTGATAGTTTTACATTTTGGCAGGGACTTAAGCAACAATTCTTTTAAGAAAACAGAAGCTCCAGAATGGTTTTCAACTTTACAGTCTCTAACTACTTTGTGAGTATTGAGTGACTTATTGATGTAAACCATGAAATATTACTCCAATTAAAGACTCATCTTACCTTAGCTAGAACCAAGAAATCTCATATTGGAAATCTAATACGGTGGTAGGGTTATTGAACATGGACCACTACTTGGATCGCTGCCACCTGAAGTTTTTAGCTTACCTCAGATTCAGCAAGTGTAAGTATCCAATATTATCAAAGAAAATCTTTTGAAAGATTCATATAAGTCAACTAAGCTCTCTATTGTGATCTTGTAAAAACTGACAGGAAACTAAAGAACAATGCCTTGAATGGCAAATTAGATATGGGTGGTAACATTAGCGAGAATCTTCAACTAACTGATTTGGAGGACAACGATATATCATTAGTTACGCTCAGTTCTGAATACAGAAGTACATTATTGTAAGAATTTCATGATTCATTGAACTTCAAAACAGATAAAGCATACAACTTTAATTTTCCTAATTGTCAAATTTCTTTGTGCTTCAGATTAATTGGGAATCCTGTGTGTGAGACTGCACCAGAAAATGCTGTTTATTGTAAGGTCCAACAATTGAATAAGCCTTACTCCACTAGCCTGACAAATTGTGGAAGCAAAATGTGCTCCCCAGAAGAAAAATTGAACCCCCAAAGTTGTGACTGTGCTTATCCATATGAAGGAACATTATACTTCAGAGCACCTTCCTTTAGGGAATTGTCCAATGCGAGTTTGTTCCATTCACTGGAAATGAGCCTTTGGTTGAATCTTGAGCTCTCTCCTGGATCAGTTTCTCTAGAGAACCCGTTCTTTGATGTTCATGACTATCTTCAAGTGCAACTGGATCTCTTTCCATCTGATGCAAAATATTTTAATAGGTCAGAAGTTCAGAGACTTGGCTTTGCACTAACCAGGCAAACTTATAAGCCTCCGAAAGAGTTTGGGCCTTACTATTTTATAGCATCATCCTACATTTTTCCAGGTCAATTTGATTAGTTTATAGTTCCATTTACAAGCACATTATCGACATCCACGTTACTTGGTATATTAATATTAACAATGGTCCAGATGAACGGCGGGGAACTCATGCTAGCTCGGGTATGATTGCTGGGATTGCCATTGGAAGTGCATTCTTGGTTCTGATGCTTGCAGGACTAGGAATATATGCCGTACGACAAAAAAGACGTGCTGAACAAGCCATATCACTAAGTAAACCATTTGGTAATTCTCACTTCCACATGGTATTTGCATTGTGATATCTTGGTTATCTTGACAAGGTAGGTACCTTACCAAAATTTCTTGATTTCTCCATTCCTTACATTCAGCATCTTGGGCTCCAAGTGGCAAAGATAGTGGAGGAGCACCACAACTAAAAGGAGCAAGATGGTTCTCTTATGATGAGATCAAGAAATGCACCAACAATTTCTCTTCAAGCAATGAGATTGGCTCTGGAGGATACGGCAAAGTCCGTAATAAAGAATGCCAACTGATAAATATGGGTATTGATCTTTTCTTGTCTCTCATGCTATCCTTTTGTTTTCCATCTTTGTTTTTTGTAGGTATACCGAGGAATGCTCTCAAGTGGACAGGTAGTTGCAGTCAAAAGAGCTCAACAATGTTCTATGCAAGGGGGACTTGAGTTTAAGACTGAAATCGAGCTACTTTCTCGAGTTCATCACAAAAACCTTGTTGGCCTTGTGGGATTTTGTTTTGAACAGGGGGAGCAGATGTTAGTATATGAGTTTATGTCAAATGGAACACTACGGGAGAGTTTATCAGGTGAGCTCGATTCCAAATCATATACCAAGAAGAAACTTCGGCTTCCCATTGGTAAAAATGTTCATAAATTTGAGGAAAGCATTGCTGATACAGCAACGATTTCAAAGTACAGACTCGAGGAGTTAGCTAAAGTCTAATAATCACATAAAGTTTATTTCTATTTCGTAAATAGGAAAAAGTGGAATTCACCTAAGTTGGGAGAGGAGGCTACGCACGGCTCTTGGTGCTGCTAGAGGACTATCGTATCTACATGAGCTTGCTAATCCTCCAATAATTCATCGTGATATCAAGTCTACAAACATTTTGCTAGATGAAAATCTAACGGCAAAGGTTGCAGATTTTGGCTTGTCTAAGCCAATGCCTGATGGTACTAAAGGGCACATCTCCACCCAAGTTAAAGGAACGCTGGTGAGTTTTACCTAGAAAGTTCATATGAGGATTAGAATATGTCAAACATTTTTATACGTTTGAGATGGGCAAGCCGATTGAAGCCCCCAAAGTTGTGACAGTGCTTATCCATGTGAAGGAACATTGTTGTTTATTACAGTAAATTCATATTCTGCTACCAATATTTTGTCGCAGGGCTATCTGGATCCCGAGTACTACATGACACAACAATTGACAGAGAAAAGTGACGTCTATAGTTTTGGTGTGGTGATGCTTGAATTGATAACAGCAAAGTTACCTATCGAGAAAGGAAATTACATTGTACGCAAATTTAGACTAGCAATGAACAAGAACGATGAAGTGCATTGTGGAATTAAAGAAATGATTGATCCAAACATAGGAAACACCCCGAATCTTATAGGATTCTCGAGGTTCCTTGACTTAGCAATGCAATGTGTTGAAGAACTAGCGTCAGACCGTCCAACAATGAGTGATGTAGTGAAGGCTCTTGAGAGCTTATTACTCAACGATGGCCTAAACACAAACTCAACATCTGCGTCTTCATCTGCTACAGACTTTGGATCTGGCAAAGGCCCCCGAAGGCATCCTTATGATGAATCTCTATCAAGAAAGGATGCCAATGAGAGCGATGCATTCAAGTATAGTGGTGGATACACACTCCCGCCAAAAGTCGAACCAAAATAGCATAAGAACTACGTAAACTTTTCATGCTTTATATTGATGTTTTTTTTTTTGTTAAATAAGTATAGTTATATAGCTGCAACTAGAGTTTTGTTGTTTCTAATGTTTGTTGAGGGAAGTGTTTCATAACTTGTGGATTGTATAATTTATTTCATTTTTTTTCATTTTTTCTTTTGATGATTATATAACTATGTAATCACTAAACAATTCACTGTCATATAATGCCAAACTTTATCTAATAGATTTTGATATTCATTGTTTGTCAAATTTTATTACACAGTTACATCTTCAACCTTTATATAGGACAAACACTATATTATTTTTGCTTGAGAATCGAAATTCTTGATTAACAAAACAATTATATATAAAAAAGGAAAAACTTCTGAAGATTTTTGAACATTATCACAGAATTTTATTACTTAAAAAATTATTATTGATTGACCCATTACCACAATAATACTATTGATCACTAGTGATGGTAATTTCAAGAAAATTATTACAACAACATTATTGTGGCATGCAATTGTATTCATTGCAAGAATGACCCCCTGGCTTCCACTCTCCCGTCCTCAAGAAAAGCTTCATCATTTCATGGAATACCTAAGGCATTACTTCAATATTTTATAGTTTTGTCATGATTTAATTATTAGACTACTATGTGTAATCGATGGTTCCCATTTATAAAAGTGAAAGAAAAAATAAGGGATATGGTTGAAAAATGCTGCTTGTCCCGCATCTCGCCTGCTTGATAGTTACCTGAACTGTGAAATGTCCCAAATGCCCCTTTATTAGATTGGCAATTACATCACTTCACCAGACCCCTCATTCTCGACACTAAAGCAAAAAAAGTGGGGGTAACTCGACAGTGGTGGAACAACCGAGTCTGGCAGTGCAATCTTTGGCTATAACCGTTCGATGCAAATCTTCGGGCGTTCATAGAGGTGTTTCAGCCATCTAATCGAGTTTTATAGAAGTGAATCTGAAAGGGTTGCAACTTGACTAGCCAAATTGAAATCTTGGGACTATCTAATCAAGCTTTATCTGTAGTGGGCTTTGAAATTTCAAAAGGTAAAAACACAATCTTGCAGTTTTTTTTAGTGGTAAATTTCATTCAATCTATCATTTGAAGCTTTATTTTTTAATTTGCTTTTCGTAGAGGCAAGTATGATTATTTTCCTGTGAATTTTTTAATTTTCTTCCGAATGGATTTCATTTGTGTGATGTGTTCCTATATGTGAATGTTGTCTGGAGCCTGGAAGAAGAATTTGTCATGCTTCTTTTGCTACAGTTCATAATGGAAATTGGATAACTAATGCAGATGCTTCTTGATTAGTTTTAATCCAATGATATGCTTGGTTTTATATATTGTCTTGAAAGTATCATAAAATTCGTGGTTAAAAGGAGAATAACGACCTCACTCTTTTTACTATAGGACGCACTTCAACCAGATAGTGTGGGTTTATGTAGAAACTGTTTATTTATAGATGAGAAGAAATGGTGAATATAGATACTCAAACTTGTATTATAAACTTATAAACCTAGAGACTGATGAATAAAGAGCAAACTAATCTTACTCAATATTACCCCCTCTATCCCAAAAAGATATTCCGCTTTATCTTTAACTTTAAGAAAATATCATTTAATTTTTTGAAAATGTATAATTTAATAATATATTTCCTAATATACATTTTGATTTATTTAATATTCCCCTTTGGTTGTTTTTTTATTATTGATTATTATGCACAATAAATGAAGGTATATTAGAAAACTAAAAATTGAACTTAGGAGATGGAAATATAATTTGGGACGGATAAAAAAGAAAACGATGAATATCTTTTTGAAACGAAGGGAGTAATTTCATGAACTTTATCATATAAACAAGGAATTGTAGAATAATGGATCTTTCTTTCCAGCTGAAGGATGTGGAAGATTGATAATTTCTTATAGAATTAAACCTAGAGGAAATTACAGAACTTGACAGTTTTTGATATGTCATCTTCAAAATTAGACCACTTCTTAAACTTATACAAAAATGTCTCTTTTCCTCTTTTTGGAAGAAATTGCCCCTAAACAGAAACATAATACTAGTTTTTTTGTTTATTGAAAAAAATAATGTGATTCCTTCCTCTTCCAGAGTTCATGAACCAGCCCTCGTCTCTCTTTGAAGAAAAATTCGCAATCTCCTTTTCCACTTCCAATTTGAAACATTTACCGCCATTGCCGCTGCTACCAATGAATTTTCGTTTGACCCATTCTCATTAACAAGTTCATTGAGTTTTTAAATCTAATTATTGAGTAGCTCATCTTTTGAGGAATTTGAGACAAGAGATCCAAAAAGCTAAAAGAAAAATCTAAAAATTGCTGCAGTGCAAAGGTGCGATGATGGTGGAACCGTGGCTGATAAGGCTATGGTGTTTATGGTGGTAAAAGAATCCCAGAAGAGGACCACTTCAATAAGTTTCTTAGTGTTTCTAGATCTGTACTGTAAAGATATGGTTTTAAGGCGTGCATTTTGGTGGTTTTGCAGGATGCCCTCCTTGCTTGATTTTTAGATTTGTTTATGTTATTGGTGATGCTCACATTGGTGGTAGAGAAATGTAGGCATTGATGGTGGCTGTTGTGAAGATGGTTGAAGCGGTGGTTGAGATGCTACCGTACTTATGTATAGAGAAATGCTGAATGTATAGGTATTTCTGTATTCTAGGGTTTTTACCTTGTTGGTCAATAAAAAGCATAAATAGTTTAGTAGTGATAGGTGTACTGTGATAAATTGCCCGAGAGAAAACCCAAGCCGAGATCTCGCGAGAAATTGACTATCCCAATCCCCTTCAACCCACCCCATCGAACCCTCAACATTGCTCTCACGCTTTCAGATTGTTCCTCCCCACTCCCTCCTAAAAACCTAGCGCCCTCATTCTCCACCCTCATCCCCTACGCATCTCCGATAAAAAAGAACGAGAACTTCACTGGCTACAGAAGGAAAGACGGCTGAAATGGAGAGTGAATCAAAACCCGTCGAGGAATACGGTGGCCACATTGTCTGCTGGAAGAGGAAAGTTCTGTGGCCCAAGTTCAGTGAATCCGGCTGAGGAGAGTGAAAGACCCAAGTTCGGTAACCCACGTTTTCCGCAATCCGGTGGCTGGCGACGATGGAAGCAAGTAAGTGGTCCTACATTTTTTTTTCCATTTTTCTGAGAAGAATTTATATTACTGCAGTGGCGGGAATTATTCTGTATATCTATTCAGACATACGACTGTGTATCTATGATAATTTTCTCGCAACAAACCCAGAGATAAATTTTACAGACAAAAACTGGAAAAAAATAAATAAATAAAAAAACAGGAACAACTGAGAGTGTTTTTATCAGAACCTTAGAAGACCCACAGAAACAGCAGAAAATTCAAAAAATTCTGAAGAAAAAAAGGATGAGTATTTCAGCTGATGATCATTATAATACAATTCAATAAAAAATTCAAGGAGAATATCATGGAAAGATGTAAAACCCCAAATTTAAGAAATTCGAGACGCTATCTGATCTTTAAAATTAACTTAAAATGCGGAACTTATAATAAAATAATTAAATGTAGAGAGAATCTTCCGACGGCGTAATACTGGCCGGTAGCTTCCCAACTCTCCTCTACCTTACTTTCTTCCTTCTATTCTCGGTTTTGAGGTGAAGATTGGTGGTCGATGTATCTGTTTGTATATGTAGGCGGTAGGTGTGTCGTGTGTATATACTGCCGTGAATGTATTTGTGCTTGGTGGAAATTTGGTGCGTGGGGGAGATGGTCGTGGTGCATGCCGGGTTTATGTACGTGTACATGTATAATCAGGGGCGGACTCAGGATTTGAATAAGACCGAGCTGGATTTAAGAAAAAAATAATTGGGGGTTGGAAGGGGGCAGAGCCCAGATCGGAAATTTTTTTATACTATAGTATTAGAAATAAAATTGCACTAGAAATGTCAGAATACATAAAAACTTCAAAAAAAATTGGCATAGTCTCATTTGTAAATTAACTGAAACTAAACCTGAAATAGATCGGAAGAGCGTCGTTAGGGAAAGAGTGTAGGCAATGGTGTAG
>CAVNYN010206240.1:0-23263 GCA_963692815.1 Nyctanthes arbor-tristis | reverse complement strand
TAGGCCCTGAATCTCACATGTGAGCCCTTGATTGGTCAAGAGTACCGAATACTCAATCCTCTCGGAGTACTGGACTTTTTTCATGTTCCATCGATCAACTTAACAATGTTACAGACAATGATCCCAACTGCAAAGAAACCAAAATCTTCCTTCACGGGGGCATCCATTTTCCTTTTTAACCTTCCTTAAGTTGGTTTAATCCATTTCCCCGAGCATACCGATCCACAATTTGCCCCTGATCCCCTCATCAGCTTCAAATACATACTGAAATTCAGCAATAAAACAAGAAACGTAACGTTCAGGCGGTAATTCTGTTTAACATGTAGGCCATCTCAATCTCGAATTTTATCACAAAATAAAATAATCGGACACCTAATAATAACTTATCGATTATTGAACCAAAATTTCAAAGTTTTCTTTATTAATTCTGATTGTGCAAAACTTCCCAGCCTTATAGGCCTTCATCATATAATTAAGGGCAATAACAGACAAACGTAACGTGAAATTTTAAACATACAATAGAATCACGTACCCTATAATAATATATATAAATCAAATATTGTCGGCGTTATTGGTGGGTTTTATTTTGATCTTATAAGAGAACTAGACCAAATTAGTTCTTTTTTAAGGATGGAACTCAATCTTAATCAAGCAGCTTGGCAACAGTTGGTTTGGTGTTAATCCGATTTTGGTTTCACAACTCAAATTTATAGTAGGGCTAGCCTGATTTTAATTTTTTGGAAATTGATTTTGTTAGAAGACAATCGTCGTTTTTGATTATTGATTTAAAGCAAAGGCCGCTAGAGTGGCCATTTTATTCATGAGAAAATAACACAACTTAGGAGGGGGACTACACCTGACCTCCAACGACAGAGAAAAGACAAACGGCAAGGATTAAGAAGAGTATCTTCATCCCCTCTTCTTCCTTCTATTCATTATTTATTTATATTAGTCTTATTTTTAACAAAATATTCACAAAGCACTGTAACAGCCAACATAAGGACTGATGGGGCACTCATAATATCATATAGAAATGCTATTAGGCACACCCTGTCCAGTCACACCAGCTTCAGAAAATGGCTTCAAAAGAGTATATGGAACCACACCAGCACCGACCCTGTGCTTTAGATTTTCATCAGCATTTCTAGCATCAATAATTCCTTCAATCTCCTTCAATTTCTCAGTGAACTTAGTAAATGCAGCACTTATGAACTTATCTTCTTCCCAATATGGTTGGATTTTCTCTCCAAGATACTCCTCCTCCGGCGAATGGTTCGATAGAACATTTAAAATAGTCATAAAAGTAGCCGTTTGACGTTGGGAAGGAAAACAATCTAGGAGAAACTCCTCTGGCCCCTCTAAGAAACTTTGTTTCTCTGTGTTGTTTGGATCCTCTGTAGGCATATTTGTCCTGGCTACTGTCGGTCTGTTTGGAACGTATCCCCCAAAATCATACTGACCAAAATTCACAGCAGCATGCTGCCCTGAAGCTACCCATATCATGTTTGTAACAATCCCAATAAGATCGTCTGGAGTTTCTAACACTGGCCACCAGGGCTCATCTTTTTTGTCACCGTGACCAACTGTTCGAATTTCCGTCCACCATGATTGGAGTTCACTATCTGATTTAACAAGGTCTGGTTCAGGGTAGTAGTGAGTAACATAGTCTGTAACCCATTGCTTGATGGCATCCCAAAGAAGTAAACCATCGTTGGCATAAGGGTAGTCATCGATTGTCAGCTTCAGACCATGTGGAGCCGTTGGATCCTCCACGGCCATTCCCCTAATCGTTTCAAAATCATAAATGTTGTGTTCAAATCAATGTTCTACAAAGCGTGAAATACAATAAAACTTTCAACTTTTACAAGTTTAAACAGGTTTAAGAGCGACCAGAGACCAAAATGCAAACAGTGACTAGATGGCAAGGCCATGTTCAAACATTTATTAGTATAATAGTTCTAATTGATTTTGTGAAACGAATCCCTTTGTTGATCAGGAAAGAAAATATGGCATGTCTATACAATGTGTCAAACATTCAAAAAGGACTTCAATTCGAGTCTTGTAGCAATTCAATTATAAAATATATGCATGTGAAAATTTTTGTTTTTTTGTTTTTTTGTTTTTTTTGTTTTTGATAATTTCTATAACCTAAAGCTCAAGAGGTTACCTGTTAATTAGATCTGCCGGCAATGCTTGAAGGTTGAACTGCCATTGTTGATCATAGACAGCAGAGGAAAACTCGATCGAGTATTTTTGAGGTGAGAATGTCCTTTCGATGATTCCACCTGCATTAACAAGAAGGACACGAGCTAATGCGTTGATCTCCATTGTATATCGGAAGTGAGGTTGCAATAGTCTATAAACAGGGTGCATCGCGCTCAATTGTCTGTTGGCTGCAATTATATAAGGCTCCACACAACAATGCGTTCTTAGCCTGCAGATTTGGTTTTGTTCAATCTTTTACTAATGAATGACTCGAGAACAAAACTTTGTTTGTGAAAATCTTGAGGTTTGAGAAAAGAAAATTACCAGTGACTGACTATTTGATGAAAACTTGTGTCGTGAGCAATGGCATGGGCCTTAGCCAACCGCCAAAGCCAGAGACTAGTGCCATCCGAACATGGCCTTAATACTTGCTTCCATTGGGGCTTCCCATCGACTGGCGGTCGTGTTAGCTCAATGGCTATCGGCCGCAATGTCCCAAAAGGCGTTAAGAAGAACAATGTCCTTGAACCATAGAAAGTTGAATCCTTGAGCTGCCTTACCTTATTCGCATATGGCAATGACAAATCATTATAATCTAAAATGAAAAGTTTCTTTTCTTCCAACGCCTGCAATGGTGCCACAAATAAACAAATCTTAGATTGGAAAGAAACACTATTGCATTGTAAATGCTCAACTCTTGCCCATCTTAATTGTTGCCACACATAAAGAAAGTTTAGATTGGAAAGAAACACTATTGCATTGAAAATGGTTAAGTTTTGCCCATCTTAATTACCTTCTCTAACGTCGTGAAGCCTCCAATCTCTTCTTCAACCAATTCCTTTGTGATCGCTGATTCAGCTGGTCCATATACCTCAGGATCAAGTGTGCTATTCAATGGCCATTCCTGCAATCAATAGGTTGTTTAACATGTTGTGATATATCATATTAAGACTTTAGATGTCATTTTAAAAGTCAAACTTGCTGTTAGGAGTAGCTAAAACACCTATATGTTAGTTTATATTTTTTATATTTAATCGATGTGGAATTTGATATTAAGCTTTTAGATCAACTGACGTCAACATGTGGAAGAACAGACAAAAAGTCCAGGGTTCATATCTTTAAGTGACTCAATTAAATGAAATACATACACGTATTAGGCTTTGATGAGAAAAAAATAAGGATCCCATATACACGTAAAAGGGACATTGAGAATAGAATAAATATTATAAATATAGTCTGATATATTAGTTAAACTTTTAGAAAAAGTGGTTTTAACATATATGAACTTTTAGGAGTCTGGAAGAGCTTTTTAGATTATTGATCATACCGAAAGTTGATTTGAAAGCATACCGTAACTAATTTGATGTTGCACGGATTTAGACCAGCTAGAGTTTGTCGTGCAAATTCCTCGTCGCTAAGCCAGGAAAATCGATTTCCTACAATAACTCAACAAGTGTGTCGATAACTTGAACCATGGAAAGCAATTATTGCCTACACAGCATTTCTAATGCAAATGTATAGTCTTGAAGTGACACTGAAAGGAGATATCGACACATAAAATGTACACATTTCAATTTTCTCCCTAGTCTATCTCTTCTTTTTAACTGTTTTTTTCTTTATTTCCATATTTTCTCTACAATGTCTTTGATACTTCCTACACCAAGACATTGTGGAGGGGGAAAAATGAAATTAAAGAGACAAATGCAAGAAAAAAGAGACAGAATATTGAAATTTGTATATTTTATATATCTCTCTTTCAAGTTGTAGTAAAATTGTACATTTATATTGAAGATGCTAATAAAGTTGGGAATTACGTACTGTCCATGACTTTTGGTGGCTCAAAACGAAGCACATTGTTCGTAGCATCTTTAACTTTCTTCACAACCCTCGGAAGGATGTTTATCAAGGATAGTGAATTTTCAGGTAGCTCGATTCCTTCGTTAAACATAGCTTCTATAGCAGGGAAATTAGGAAAGCTGCCATCGCCTTCTATTATCGACTCTATAATTGGTATAAGTGAATTTATTGCTGAGTCAACTGTATTAATTGAGAATGTCGCCATCTTTAATTCTGAAAATTTTTCATCTCTAGGAATATAATTTGTGATGGCCCTTCTCTCCGATAATGGATCTACAAATGCAAATAACAGCGAAATCATAGTATCTCAGTCAAACGGAAAATTTTCAAATAGCACTAAGTACTCGATATATAGTCCTAGCCAAAAAGCCACAATTAATCAATTGATTAAGCCTCTATATCTACCTTTGTCTAGAAATATCAAGTTGAATACTCTTGAAATTATACCAGAAATTTGTTAAAGAAACCGCTCATGTAAAATAATCCCAATCTCCCTAAGGTTAAGTTACTTCTACATAAGTAAGTTTGATAGGAAACATATCTTTTTAATTAAGTTACTAATGTAAACTTACTTTAGAGTTAATAATTGCTTAAACCAAAATGTTATTCCCTAACTAAACAAGTTGATGATCACCTTTTGACTAAGCTTAAAAAGTATGCTAGAGTAAATCTGCCCCGGTATTTCATACCTTTTTTGGTTTTTCGCCGACCAGTTCTGCACCGCCGAGGATATGGATGTTCGCTGCCCCCAAGCACAGGCCGCGCCAAATCATCACTTTTATCGGGATCCCCAAGATCATTATACGTATCATAATCATATATTCTCTCAAATTTCTCGCGTTGTCCTGTCCCATCACCTCGTAGACCGTTGAGCTCTTTCTCCCGGTATAGTTTCAGCCCACTCGGAGTTTGGGATGGTAAGTATGACTGCACCCTCAAAGTTATAGGTCAATATATGTTTAACTAAAAATTTTCTAACACTTTTGAGAGATGCAGTTAAGGTACCCTCTTGTATTATAACGGTACATGGATGCATGTTATGTAGATTTGAACTTTGACGTGACATGCATCTCACATAGGAGGGGAAGTTCCGAAAGTGCCAAAAAATGGTTTAAATTATAATTTAAGTGCTTGATAAATATAAATATCAATTTGTGTATGATAGGGTAACTGTATGGTGAAAAAAATGAAATAAATATTATCATGCGGATTGTAAACATTCTCTATGTGAGCTAATTAAACATTCCCAAAAGTACGCATCCACCAATATAATTTCACTTTTTTTTTGGCACGCCACTTAAACTGCTCAGTGATATCATTTTGTTTTAGGTCAAAAATTGCAACTCAACTTTAGTACCATGCATAATTTTTAACTTTTTCAAAAAATTGATCAAGGAAAAAGGCAAGGAGCCAAATGATCAGCTGAAGATGAAGAAAAATGAAACGCAATCAAATGATGGAATCTGACTAACTTTGTCGACGAAAAACAATCTTGGCTCTTTAAGATCAAAATTGGAGTGAACCCAAGAGTTACAACTAATAGTGACTGGATCATCTGATTCCCTTTCAATGACGATGTTTTTCACAAACATTTCTTGAGTGTGCCCATTCTCTATAGTTATCGCTCCGATCTCTCCGAAATCTTTGGGAATATCGAAATCAAACTCGTATTCGGTTTCAGTGATATCTAGGTCCAGCAGCTTCTTACGAGCTCTTGCTTTGATGTGTGGTTTCTCTGATCCGGTCTCTTAAGAAAATTAGCAAAACAAAATATTTTAGTCCATCATTTTTTAAATCAGTAATTCAATTTTCAAGCTATAAAAAATCATATTAAGCTAGTGCTAAAACAGTATTTTAAAAAGCTCGCATAATTAAGTATCACTTAGGCGTTGCCTATACTCAAAGCTTGGTGTCATTACTTTTTCACGCATTAAACTTTTTCACACACGTGAAGCCGTGAAGTGCAAATAAATACATTCATGTGGGCGTGTTTAAGAAAAGCAACATTAAAGATGAATGATATTTGCTTACCAGGATCAACCTCGGCAGCGATAACCTCAATTTGGAGGTCTCCACGAACAAAACCAACTGCATTGTCAACAACGCCGAACGTGTCAGTCAGGGTTCCACCCAGAGTTTCCTGCACAGTAATGACACCTTCAGCTTTGGTGCTCTTGGACTTGGGGAAAATACTGATCAATGCTTTTGTCGTACTAGTCGCCCGCCCTACACGAACATTTTTGTGCTTTCTTGCCGACAAGAACGTCACGGTGACCGGAAAAGAAGCATTTCCTCCGCCGGTGATAAATTGCCTGTACTTGGGTAATAGGATTTGTTGATTAACAGATTGAGACCTAGGGACATTAAGATTCAACATTTTTAATTTTTTTTTTTCGAAAAGGCTTGAGGTTTAGGCTTCAATTTTAAGCCCTTTATATACAGCTGTCGCACGTACTGTGCCCATGTGATTTGGTTAGCCGTCGCATGCACACGCGTGTTTTGCTTCTATTCTCTAAATATTGTGTGTTTTGGCTTACAATTTAAAAGTTACCTCCATTTGTTAACAAATTTAAATTTCATATTTTAAGCATATGTTAACACACCATCAGTCACATATTTCAGTAACTTTTCACATTATTTTTAATTAGTGACTTTACATGGCATAATTAGGTATCAAAACTTATATAAAATTTGAGTTTTAAATTCATTTATAAACTAACCCAATCAGTGGCATAGGTGGGGTGGCCGCTACCCCTGTTTCCCCCAAAAAACTTTATATTTTACCTTTTGAAAAATTGGAAAAAAGGGGCTAATTATATTCCTATTATGAAATATGTTATGTGCACCACTTTTTAATTGCATGAAGATGTCTACAACTTTGTTTATAACTACAATCTACAGTTAAGCCCTAAAGTTTCTTGTAACATTTTCTGTTATTACTTTTTAACAATTAACTTACTGTTTACGTAAATAATAGTTTATATCTAAACTATGGTAGCACTGTTTGAAATAAAAATCAAAATTCGTGATTCTTATTCATTATATATTTTGATTATTTAAAATTAGCATGGATAAATAAGTACTTTGATGTCTAAATAAAGAAAATGTTTTGATAAAGAATACCTATACAGACAAAATTTACAATTAGTGGAAGATTAACTATAAAAATTGAAAAGGAAAAAAAAGTTAAAGATGCAGTTAAAATAAAAAGTAAATAATTAGGACATTTAAAATCATTCTGATGTAATGTACAAAACAATAATTGTAGTATGAATATAATTAGCTAAACAAAATTTTTAGTGATTTGCTAAGGGGTTATCAAGTTTCGGCCAACCTTCAATAAGTACAAAAAGATTTTTTCTACTAAAAAAAAAAAAACCATTTTGCAGAACTTTTTTTCTAAATAGTGGAAGAAATTGATGGATATAATTTCCTAGTGACTATCACAAGCGGCGTGCTTCACGATTTCGATTTAGAGTGGAAAGTTTGGTGGACCAATTAGAGGCAGACATGTACTAAGTGAACAAAACTAATAAATTAGCTGCGACGTACACACTTACCTTTTTTCTTTTTTTTTTTTTAAATAATTGCGATACCTACTTGTTATCCCTGACAGGATATGGGTCGATGTTATTCAGCACTTTGAAGAAGATTTCTAGAAGTAATTTTTTGAAGGATGAGCTATTTATCATATTGAATTACTTATTATATGTCGGATAATTTGTTTCTAATTTATCGCATTATATAAGTGACTGAACAATGATGGACAACATGTAGGTACGAGAATATGTTTTCGTGTCATATAAGCAATTAAATATTCACCACTAGATCGCGACCCCAACCTTTGGAAAATCAGCACCATTCATCTGAATGAATAAATTTCAACATTCAACTGTTAGGATGTGTTCTCATTCATTTAAATGAAATCTGAGCATAATTGCAATTTTTTTCCCGTAAAAGGTAATTGAAATTATATTTCAGATTCACATCACATATGAATAGAAAAAAATGACACATGAACACAAAAAGATGTCTTGTATGCATAATAACAAAATTTCAAGCTAAATTTTGCACGACTTTTTTACCATACTTCGATATTAATATTTTGCATATACAGAAGGCCAATTAATTAGGTCCACACTAATTTTTGCATACATGCCAAAAACCAATTAAATATTTTGGACATATTCAGGGGCGGACCCAGGTTTTATTTTTAGTGCGGTCGGCACTTTAATGTTGTAGCATGTTGATAGAATTTGTTGTGGCAAGCGGTCATATAATAATTAGATTGATAGTACGATTTAAACTTTGAAATGTGACGAAAGTTAGTATAAATTTTGGAAGCAAATAAGTGGTGAATCAAATAGAAAATTTTAAGTGATATAATTATATGCAGAAATCGAAATAGAATTCTCTTACCATTCTAACTTTGAAGCTAAATGTTAATTAAAATTTTGAAGTAATGTATTAAAGTAAGTCAAAATAAAATATAGACAATATTGATCTAAGTTCAATATTAACAGTGATTTATTACATGTTAACAAATGTACCATAAAATTCTATTGGCATAAAACAAATTCAAATAAATTATAAGGTAGAAAGTATAATCTATATTATAAGTAGCACAAATTCAAATAAATTTACATCTCACTAAAGGGTAATATGAAGAAATATATAAAACAACATCAATGTTGGAAAGCCTGAGAAAATTGTTACGATATTTGATTAATGAAAGTTAATTTGAATTAGATCAATTTCTTAAATTATGAAACATCCAAAGAACACAAACAAAAACAATGTTATAAATGATAAATCAAAAGGGAATGTGACGTGGGTTAATAAAAACAAGGGTAAGTATGTAATTTCCATCCAAATAAATTTCTAACCTTGTAACTTCTCCTTCTCTCGTTTTCTCGAAGCCTCTGCAACTCTAATTAATGGCGGTTGGTGAAAACCCAAAGACTTCTCATGCCAAGCCATAAAAATTCATCCAAAATCCAAATACGACCGTCACTTGGAGACATCACTTGGCTTCTTGTCGTTGGCGTGCAAGTGGACTGACAGAAAGTTGAGTGCGGTCAGGCTGAATTTCTAATGGGTCAGGGCAAAGTTGAGTGCGGTCCATGGACCGTACTCGTCCCATGGAGGCTCTGCCTTTGAATCAAAGAGAAAATTTTAAGTGATACAATTATACATAGAAATCGAAATAGAATTCTCTTACCATTCTAACTTTGAAGCTAAATGTTAATTAACATTTTGAAGTAATGTATTAAAGTAAGTCAAAATAAAATATAGACGATATTGATCAAAGTTCAATATTAACAGTGATTTATTACATGTTAACAAATGTACTATAAAATTCTATTGGCATTTTTTTAAAGTAGAAAGTATAATCTATATCATAAGCAGTAAAAATTCAAATAAATTTACATCTCAATAAAGGGTAATATGAAGAAATGTATAAAACAACATCAATGTTGGAAAGCCTGAGAAAATTGTTACAATATTTGATTAATGAAAGTTAATTTGAATTAGATCAATTTCTTAAATTGTGAAACATCCAAAGAACACAAACAAAAACAATGTTATAAATGATAAATCAAAAAGGAATATGACGTGGGTTAATAGAAACAAGGGTAAGTATGTAATTTCAATCCAAATAAATCCCTAACCGATCTTAACTTCTCCTTCTCTCATTTTCCTGAAGCCTCTGCAACTCTAATTAATGGCGGTTGGTGAAAACCCAAAGACTTGGCATGCCAAGCCATAAAAGTTCATCCCAAATCCAAATACGACCGTCACTCAGAGATATCACTTGGCTTCTTGTCGTTGGCGTACAAGTGGACCGACGGAAAGTTGAGTGTGGTTAGGCTGAATTTCAAATGGGTCAGGGCAAAATTGAGTGCGGTCCATGGAGGCTCCGCCTCTGGGCATATTGGTGATAAAAGCCCAAAGCAGAAATGTTTTGAATTACGAGCCTAAATTTTATTATGTGACGTGGCCCCCTGTGATTAGATATCAGGTTCCGAACTCAGAGCCCGATCTGTTTCTATAAAAATCATATACACTATACCTCTACATACACATACATATTTGAAAAATACTACATCTTGAAACTAATTGGAAAAATACTATTTTTTGATATTTTAATTGCATTAGGTATTATATTAAATAATAATTTTATTAATTCAATCATTTAAATAATTTTAGCGAAACTAATTGGAAAAATACTATTATATTGAATTTGGTGTTAAATATTTGGTATGATTAATTTGGTATTTTATTAATTATCTACCGTTGTTAGGGTTTTAGTATGATTTAAGCACGTTTACGCCCATTGTTCAATAGGATGGTTGATGTTTGCATAAAAATTACGAAGACTTGAAAGTTCTGGCAATTAATATCGATCCAATGCAGGAATTCTATTCAATCAATGATTGTACGATTAAAAGAAATTGTGTTTGAACCTATTAATTCGTTCATGCTTCTAGTTATATAAAAGGTTTACCCCAATATCTACTTATGTACCTGTCAAAATGATCCAGTATCATATATATAACACCATATAGTGCCAACGCATGCCATATAGCCCTATAAACCATATGATACTTATGTATGATACTAGAAAATGATTACCTATACCTTAGACAGAGAAGTGCGCCCACAATATTGTACTCCGCCAAGACTCGCCACAGCGGGTTGGGGGTGGCAGTAGTCAACTTACCCAATTGCATGTGTCATTTCGTGTCACGGGATGACAATTGAATAGCGAGGATCATTTTTCACTTCACCATACTAAAAATGTGAAGAGGAAACTATAATTTTTGTGTCATTCATTTTAATAATTATTTTGATACTAGTACGTTACAGTATACATATACATATGGAGAATTATTATTTGATGCAAGTAGAAGCATGAAAGCACTAAAATCATCTAATCTCATTGATCCGAATGGATAATGCAACAAGTTCACCTTCTATATTTTATTGATACCCAGTAATACTAGAAATTAGGTGTCAATTCAATAATGTACCAATTACAATCTCTTCTGACCGTGATACGAATACATCCTCATTAAATAACTTGTCCAAGAAACAAAATTGAATAAGAAAATGATAAAATTTTAAAAATCCTTAAATATCTTCAATATCTTAATCATTGTTCAATACAATTTTTTTGTTCTACGCATGATTTTAGAAAACAAGTGATGTTTAAAGTGCAAGGTTGTCTACCACCCCCCCACACCCCTCACCCAACCCAAAAAAATAAAAGTAAAAAAAAAAAAATTGTACATACGAATAAAGTATATTACTTGAAAGAAGAACGGAGGGGGAAAAAAGAAAACTAATGGAAAAGGACGATTATATCATTTTCCTCGTGGCTTATTTTATCTGCTGCATAGGTGGTCACAATACGTATGATACATAGAAACAATTTTATCGTTTGGACATATATGCAAACGAATTCCTGATAATACAATTGTGCTCTATTTCATTGATAAGTTACAATCATCTCACTTGTTAAATGCCTAAGGAGATCCAGACAAAAGTAAGTGATAATCTCATCTTGATTCACTAGCCATTTATTACACTGACTAACTAAGGTTATTTTAAAATTGTACCATACGACCTATCGTCTTTCTTTGTTGGTTTTGTCATGTCTCTGAGACGCTCTGTTATTTTTCTGGAGTTGTTATTAAACCATTTATAGTTTACCCTTTTAGCAACATTTAATTTATAATTGTTGGATATTATCCCACGGTCTTTTTTAAAACTCTGTGGCACTTCATCTTGAGTTGATTTAGTCTTTCGGTGATCCCTAACGATTCATGGATGGTTTTGCACTGAAAACGGAGTTTCTCCTTTCAACTTAGGCTCCTTTGTTGAAGGGTATGCAAGGAGGAAATGATTTGGAGGCACGGGATGGTATCTCTATTACAGAGACACCTAATGTATGTGGCGCTTTCTCATCTACTAATTTACATGGCTCTACATATGAGTCCATGAAAACTAGTGAAAGGAAATATGGAGACACCCGATATCTCTAAATCAAAATTGATAAAAGGAGTCCAAGGATTTAGGCCATTCTCTCCCACTAGGTACACGACTCTTTTTGTTGCTTGTGAATTTGGTGTTTGTACGATACTATTTTACCTCTTGACAAATAGTAATCTTCATTTTTTTTTTTAAATTCCCCGAAATTTTTTCTCCTTAATAAAATTGAAACATGTGTCATGGTAATTTATATATAGACAGCACTTCTTTGGACGCCATTACAAATTCCAAAACAAAGCGTCAAAACCTAGTGAGTGGTGGCCATAAAGTGTCATCTATTGGCGCCCTTCGCTAATATATATGGAGGGGCAGTGGAGGAGGTATATATTGGCAAAGGGGGCAAATTGCCAGCATCTAGTGGTTCAATGCAACTACGATTGAGAAAAGGTTATCGTGGTAGATCCCACATCACACAATCGTTTACCTCAAGCGTAGTTGAGTGAGATAAAGTGAACGCTATCCTGAATCAGTAATGTATTATTATACATTTTGCACAGCACAAAATGTAGATTAGCCACAAACGTATATTTTTTCTAAAACATAACATCCTACTGTCGACCGATAAACCGTGAGTACATATGAAAATATGTTATTCTACTATGTCTCAGAACCAAATGGAGATTAGCTAGAGATGTATATTTTTTTCAGAACTTAACATCTCATGTATAAACCGTTAGAACATGAATACGCACGGAAATGTATTATTCTACATTATCCCAAAACAAAATGTAGATTATCCAGAGATGCTTATTTTGTCCAAAATTTAAAAGCCAATATCTGTTCACAAGTAAAACATGGCTGCATACAAAATACATACAGCCTAACTTTTCAGATATTTCCCATTCTTAATGACTGTAAATCTAGTTTTAAAGCATAAAATATATACGATAAAAGATACTGGACAACTATCCTAAGACCAAGATCAATAGAGTAGACCAAAAGGCCATTTATGAAATGGAGATATGTCATTTAGGTGCTGGGAATGGGGTTGTTGCACCTTTTTCTAGTGTGCCTGAGCTCACTAAAGATATTAAAAAATTTCAAGTGAATCTAATTTAAAAATAAAAAGAAAAATTTTCAATTAATCTTATCCTTTTCCTTGGAGCACTGATCCGCAATTCTGCAGAGTCCAATTAAGTGACGTGGCCTACATACCTATAGGAGAAATGATATTTGTACATACAAAATATACAAAACTTGTACACACTCTCTTGTATTTACTTAAATATCTCTAACTCCATCTTAACAAATTTTGACGGTAATCATACCCTAATACCTATGTGGATGCTTGAAAATATTCATACATAATAATAAAATTTTAGTCTAATGCGAGAAAGAGACGACCTAATAATCAATTTTAATCTAATTAATACCAAGGTTCTCATTACAAGACATGAGTGTGCGACTTTGTCCAATAACACTTTAGAATAAATACGACAGAATAAAGTGGAACAGTGATATCTATTATTTGAAAATAATGTGAAGACTAAGCCAACATCGTGTAAAATGTGGATATATACATAGCATGATTTGAAGAGACGTTTGAAAGCCGGATGCATGTACAGGAAATATTCCATGTACCCCACAAAAATATGTACAACCAAAGAAATTTGGATTTCATCGTGTAAAATGTGGATATATACATAGCATGATCTGAAGAGACGTTTGAGAGCCGGATGCATGTACAGGAAATATTCCATGTACCCCACAAAAATATGTATAACCAAAGAAATTTGGATTTCATGCATTGAGTTGAATAATAGTTTAAGGGCCTTTTAAACGTTGGTATAAAGTACACGCTGAAAAATTGCAGAGTAACAATATTTACTTTTCAATTACAAATCAGGTCATATTTACTTTTTAAAAGATATTACTAATAACTATTATTGTCAGCTTTCATTATTTGGCATAAGAATAACCAGTCGGCTATAGAAACAGATCAAGCTCCGAGTTTGGAGCCCGACCATCAATTACAGGGGGAAATATACGTGGCCCCCTGTAATTGATGGTCGGTCTCCAAACTCAAAGCCCGATCTGTTTCTATAGAAAATTTATAAGAATAACTAATAAGAGTTACAAATGTTATAACTAGTAATGATCATAGAATTAAATAATCTAATATAATTGGGAAGGTATTGGAAAGAGGCATTTGTGAATAATAACAAGAGCGATAGGTAATCACTAAATCCGCAGCACTAAAGAATCAGGGGCCAATCGTTACAATAAAGCCACTTTAAAAGATAAACGCATATAAAACAATTACCGGGGCCAAACACTATGTTCACGATTTAATCAAGCTCGCCAACAGAGATCCACACCTATAAATACCCCACCACATTTAAAATTAAACTAACTTTCTTTCATTTTTACTTCACTAGAAGAAAATGCACAAACCTCATTTTCTCTCAATTCTCTGAAAATCATTTTTCTTGTGATTCAACTATTAATTGAATCAAGTAATTTTTATTGATTAATTAATTAACCGTGTATTTTACTTACATAATTAAATTACTGAAAATCATTTTTCTTGTGATTCAACTAATAATTGAATCAAGTAATTTTTATTGATTAATTAATTAACCGTGTATTTTACTAAAATAATTAAATTACTGACTTGTGTAATAATATAAACTCTAGCAACGAAGTTCTCAACTTTCTCCAACGTAAAAAGGAGTTCGATTGAGACCTCCCCGGCCGGCAACAAAGAAGAGGAACCCAAGTATAAAATGATATAAATTACAATTATTAGTGTTGGAAATGTAAATTTTAATATCTTTTCTTTGATATACTATTTTGTTAATTACAATGTACATTAATAAACAGTGACACAAAAGAAAAATAATATTCCAACTACATTCTTAAGGGAAAGTGACATATTTTGAGATGAATAAAAAAAGAAATTTAGACTGTTTTTGTCAGACGAATTTAGTACATTTAATCAGGGACCGGGGCTGCTATTACCATTTTGTAAATACATAGTAATTAAGATGTAGCAATATTGATATATACACACTATAGTCCTCCTCTTGTGCAAAACGTTCTCGGTTGAGTGCTTTCTAACCTGATAGCTTAAGGATTCAAGTTATCAAGTAGACACACTTGAGGTTTCATCAAATATATGCTTCGATAATGACTAGGTTATTACCATTCACATGCCAGACTAGAAGAACACTTAGCATGTATATGCCACATAAGACATCTGGTGGTATAATACATCATATATATGTTTATGCATTTACCCGATACACTTGTATCGTTAATTAGTTGCTTATCTCAAACACAAGTGTTGTGGGTTGGCGTTAACTCAGAGATGACCGAACAAGTGTAATGGGACTTTTTACAAATACGGGTTATCACATGTAAATAGTGACAACAGGACGGATCGGCTTTAATTTTTTACTTTTTAATTTTTTTCTCATTTATTTTACATTATTTATTAATGTTTTACATATTTTCATATTAAATGGGTAATCATCAACTCCGGGCAGAACACCCTTAGTTCATCTTACGCTACAGACTTGTGAAGTAAAAAATTTCTGCATCATTTGGGGCAGAGTTCTATATTCAAAATTGGTGATCGAAGGTTTATGAGCTAACTTGATAAAAACTTTGTGCTCAAAGTAGCTTTACTCGTTGAAAATTAAAATTTGTTACTTTAAAAAAAGAATAATGATTTGGGACTGTTATATATAGTTTAACGTATCATGACATAGAATAAATAATATTATTTGTTTTTCGGTGAGAGATAATCTTAAAATTTTAAAGCCTAGAAAATAATACCATACTCCCTATGCGGTAAAAACAGCAAAATGATATTTCGAGATGATATATTTGTTAATTTGATAGGTAAAAATGTTGGGAATTAATGTAAATTCTCTGATTATACCCGCAAGACCGTTGTTCAAGGAATTTAATTGAGACAAGAAAAATAAAAGACGAAGATGAATTTAACGGACTGTAAAAGTTTTCCACTATATGATTAAAGTCGCTACAACTATACAGAATTTTCACTCGCTAAACCCCATCCCCCAAGTATTACAAGAAAAATATAACAAGCTTTATCGCATATACTAATTTGTACCCTTTGCCCAACCAGCAAACAACACAAGAAATCTCAAGCCGCTAGGCTACTATTTTTCTTTACAAAACTCTCTGACCCGACCCAAGTGACACCGAAAAAATCACCCCGAGTTTTACAACACCTAATTTTCTAACCTTCGAACAAACCACAAAGAGTTAAAAGAAAACTCTCAAGTTGCTAGACTCACCAATTTTTCCCTTAACTCGCTTGTACCACTTGTGTATTAAAGAAGAAGAAAATATCTCTATTTATAGGCTTCGTTTCCTTAGAAGACAAGACAATCCTTCTATGATTTGGATTCCTTTTCCTCATAGAATTCTACTTCTTTCCCTTTCCTATTCCTTTCCAACTTTGGATTATTTTTGGCAACAAACCCAACAACCTCTACCTTGCAAAATAAGCCAAAATCTTCATCTTCTCCAGTCTTGTACACAATACTTGAAAAATTAACAGACAAGCCTTTGACACACTTTGACAGTTCCATACTCCACCACATGAGTATAATCACTTAGAATTAACAACAAATTCCAAGCATTTCATTGGCTCAATGCCGAAATAAACCTGCTGAAATTTGTGGTGCAGCTCTCTCGTTGGCTTTTCAAAGAGCTCATCAGCCATCGACATTACTACAAACACACACCCTGCATCACCGCCAACCAATGGCCGTGTGTAAATACAACAGCTAGAAGTAACACATATCCTTTATCATTGTACTTAGCGACACACCATGAGGATATACCCACATACTTCATTGCACATCTCCACCGCCCTCACACCAAGAGAGTCCGATTGTCCAAATCTGAATAGTAGCCGAACCTGCTCCACCTGAACAATGTTTTCTCACGTGGCCAGTCATCTATAACACTAACAAGTTGCAACAACCACCAGTCCCCAGACGATCTCATTGAGAATTTTTGTATCTGCACCAATTCTCAAAAAACTAAACAATTTTTCCAAGTACAATAAATTTAAAGAACCCCTTGCCTGATACACCTCTCCAAAATGACGCTACAGTTCCTTCACAGCAAATATTCTATGAATATTTACAAGAACATACCTGGCTAGATGGAGACACATCCTGGTTCTAGTCTTCAAATATAAATCTTCCCAATCACTATCGTTCATACTTGCTCCAGCAACTTTGTTAGAACAAGGAGAATGTTTTCTTTTGAAAGCTTTAAATTGCTAAATCAAAATCAAGAAATTTCAGAATTGTTCTAACAACAAGTCAAACTTGATTCTCAACACTTCGTATGTCATATTTTTCCTCTGCTCCACCTTGAACAAAACCTGTCGTTCTGATACTACTATTGGGAATTAATGTAAATTCCCCGATTATACCCGCAGGACCGTTGTTCAAGGAATTTAATTGAGACAAGAAAAATAAAAGACGAAGATGAATTTAACGGACTGTCAAAACTTTCCACTATATGATTGAAGTCGCTACAGCTATACAGAATTTTCACTCGCCAAAACCCATCCCCCAAGTATTACAAGAAAAATATAACAAGCTTTATCGCATCTACTAATTTCTACTCTTTGCCCAACCAGCAAACAACGCAAGAAATCTCAAGACGCTAGGCTTCTATTTTTCTTCACAAGACTCTCTCACCCGACCCAAGTAACACTGAGAAAATCACCCCGAGTTTACCACACCTAATTTTCTACCCTTCGAACAAACCACAAAGAGTTACAAGAAAACTCTCAAGGTGCTAGACTCACCAATTTTTCCCTCAACTCGCTTGTACCACTTGTGTATTAAAGAAGAAGAAAACATCTCTATTTATAGGCTTCGTTTCCTTGGAAGACAAGACAATCCTTCTATGATTTAGATTCCTTTTCCTCCTAGAATTCTACTTTTTTCCCTTTCCTTTTCTTTTTCAATTTTAGATTATTTTTGACAACAAACCCAACAAAAAAAGCCTTGTGCATAATTCTTTCTAAATAAGGTAAGATTTGAATGAATACGAAGTTAGATATTGGAAGAATTGACCTGCTTTTTTTATTTTTTTTATTTTTTACCTGCCATTTCAAGTTTTCCTAACTTTTCAATGAATGTTGCTGGTAGGTTGGTCATGCCATGTATGACACTACCTCTTAGACTATACGATATCTATAACGGTATAAAAAATAATTCATTGTGTTCGAACAATACACTGTATGTGACATCTCAAATTTTATGTACCTTTTTATTTTACATGGCTACCTAAATTTAAGGGCTAATTTATATATAGACCAAAAGTCAAAGGTGGAATAATCAAGTCAAGGTCAAATTTGGGCTAATATGCATTACTTAAATTTTGAGGTTACCTTTTAAGCAATTGACTAAGTTTGATTTAAGTTATATGGAATTATATTATAAGTTAGTAGTTTCAATGAAATAATGCATGAAGTTAGAGACTTAAATGAGGCAAAGCAAGAAGTTGAGGGACATTGGTTGCAACTTCCTGAATATCTAGATAATTCTCGTGTTTGGGACTAATTACACCCAACATACACACACGCAAGCCTCGGCCAGAAGAAGGGGATAAAAAATGAAAGAAAAAGGAAAAGGAAAAGAAAAAGGAAAAGGAAAGAAAAAGAGAAGAAAGTGAGGAAATTGCACTTTGATGGTATGGTTTGGCTTGGCATTTGGGTTTTGATTCCTTGGACAATTTTGTGTAGGCAAGTCATGAGATTGCTTATTTTATGGTCTATGTATTTTCTAATAGGTGTTAAATTTAGAGTTCCTATGATTTGAGGCTAAATAATTGATTTTTATGTTGAGAGAATGATAGGTTCTATTTTTTTAGCTCCTATTATATATTATTATGGGTTGACTTTCATAAATCCTAAATATGAAAAATTAGGGATTTTGTGGATTATGCTTGGTGAAGATGATTTATGACACAATGATGGTTTTATGAGGTTAATTATCTATTCAAAACTTTTAAAACTTGGGTTTTGTTTGAGTTGTTAGGGTTTAGTTAATTGTCTTGTTTAAAAGATTAAGACAAGTTATGGCTATTGAGCCATTTTGGTTTAGTTTGTGCTTAAAGATATGGAATTAAAATGTATGAAGTCAGTATTGGAGTTATGAAAATTTATGATATAAATATGGGTTTAAAATGGGGATGTCAAGGCTGATTTTTTTAAATAAAAAATGATATTTGGGTTTTAAATTCATGGAATTAAGATAATTGTTAGCGAAAATGTGCTTAAGAATAACTACAAGAAATGGACATTTTGTATGTACAACATCGAGCTTTATTATAGTCGGGCTACGATGGAATAAAATGAGTAAGAATTAAATTAGAATTTATTGGGTTGTTGATTTTATTTGATATGCTTGAACATGATGTGATGTTGATAAAATATAAGTTGGAATAAAAGTCTATTGATATTTAATCAAGGGATTGATATATATATATATGCATGTATGTATAATTTTGACGACAAAAATTCAAGAGAAATTTTATTTATGTGGCAAATTTAATTGGTTAGTACTATTGGACATTTTACGACATGGTGGCATTATATATTTCAAGGATTATCGTGAAAGTATGATTTGATATGTAAATGTTAATGTGGGATGACGACATGATATGTTAATGAAGTAAGTGAACGTAAAGAAAAGAAATAGTTCATGGCATGAAGGAAAATTATATGTTGATATATGTGTTAAATTTATTGTGTTGTACGTAACTAAAGAAGTGAAATAAATGGAGTTAAGGGCTAAAATAAGAATTGAACTACATTATGTTCAAAGAGGACATGAGGAAATGTTGAAGAATTAGAAGGAAATAATAAGCTTGTAACTTTAAAGAGAGTTGTATATTAATATAGGTAAATGGAAAAAGGGTAAAGTTAAAGGAAGTGATATAATTTGATAATATGAAGGAGTTTGCTATAGCTATAGTAGTAATTAATGTTGAATGAAATTCTCATATTATGTTACAAGAAATGAGGAAGGAATTAGAATCATTTACGAACAAATTAGATTTCCATGCATAGTTGGTGAGTGGAATTTTCTCTAATTTTTTTTTTTTTATGAATGAAATTTATTATCTGTTGACTCTAGATGATGCTTTGAAAATTTAGACAAAAGTGCTCTTATGGAATTTCTTGAAATTCTTCCTTGACTCGAGAAATTTATGAAATTGATGAATATGATGTTTAAAGAAATTTTAAGGATATGATTTCTTAGAAAATTTGAATGATGAATGATTTGTAAATTCCCCAAGTGTTATCCTATGCTATGAATATGCTGCCTATGGGCGAAGGGGCCTATGGCTCAAACTGACAAGATGAATGCCGCCCAGGTGAAGCCTATTGTGCAAGCTATGGCTCAAGCTAATTGTTGTGCTGCTTAGGGCGAAAGGGTCATAAGGTACCTATAGCCCAAGTTGGTGTCTATGCGCATATGACTTTATATGATGCTCACATGCATGGTGACATGAGACTATGGATACTCTTGGGATGGATTTTATGATGATCTTTGGAAATGAAATGAATTTTTCTAGCATTGTAATAATTATGTAAATGTTCTGACGTGAGATGAATTCATTTTGATGATGATATTCGATTTATATTCAAAATTATGAAAAATCTAGAAGTGGCTTGTACATTTTATTCAAGATTTTACAAAAGTTATATTTTGACTTTTCAAAGCATGTTTAATCACAAAAAGCTCTACTAACTGGGTTTGTTAGCTCATATATTTTCCTAAATGATTTTCTTTCTAGATAGCAATTGGAGTTTGGGCAACGCATTATGGCCGAGCTTGCTATTTCAAGAAATCGAGCCACTACATAGAATTTGTTATGGGGCCTGTTATTATTATGATTTATAAACTTTAACCCAGTTAAGTTTATTAGTATGCATTAGGTATCTAGTGTGAATCATTCCCATGTTAGTATATTTCTTCACATATGAAATATTGTAAATTGTAATGATGCAAATTCTTATACTATGAGGTGTTAATGGGCTTGATGTTGGGAGGTTATACATGTTGGTTTTCTTATTAAATCAAGGGAGATATTGTTAAAATTTTTCTATGATAATCAGCATGTTCACGAGCCTTGACGGTAGATTTTAGCTTTCAGTTGGAATTTATCGTCGGCGCACATCACACTTCAAGTAAGTTAGAGGTACTAGGAGTGGAGCGTGTCACTATACTAAGAACAATTGTGATTTTTTAATATTACGGTCGCAGGCGTCCTCCTTCCATAAATTCGTACTAGAGAGAAGATGCTCGTGATTTTTTTATTATCGATTTTTTTAAAGCAAAGGCCAATAGAGTGGACCATATTTTATCTAAGAATACTTCATATTCAAGGGCCATTTTTTATTAAATCTCAAACCAAATCAGATCATATTTTTTCGTTTTGGTGCAGTTCGAAATTGTAGTTTACCAACAGAAAAAATTAGCATGTTCTAAACGAGTTAAGAAATGACTATTCGTTTAGAACTTTTGAATTAGAGTATAAAGATTAATTGGTAATAATATTATGTGGTAATATGCAACAAAACAAAATATTAATCGGCAAAAGTTAATTTTATCTTATATATTATTTCACTTTTAGTCATAGATATAAATAAATAAAAGTAATAGAAATTCTACTTTGCCCACTCGCATGCAGGATAACATGGCTACAGGCATATGTGGTGTCATACACACCTAAGTTACGAGCACCCCATTTGTAGCCTGGATGTATACCTTGTATGTACGAAGGAATAATTAATAACATACATGCCAAATAAAATTTATGATAAAATTAATATCCGTAAATAATTAGTAAAAGTAACACGAGTAGATTTTTGCGATAAAAAGAAGAAAAATTGATACTATTATAAGAAAATATGATGGTAATTTTAAAGTAAAAAATTATGAAGAAACCAATTAAATCATTCTTCCTTGATATTTCTAATTATGAACACCATCATTTAACTTGTCACATGCAAATTGATGGGTTAAAATGGTTCGATTTGGGTTAAAACTAAATCATTGACAACAGTTTTGGAATTGCGTTTTGTTTTGGTTATGTGATTTTGTGGTATATATTTACAGCTCTAGACTGGATCATGTATTCAAGTTTTTTAGGATTCCAATTACTAGTTTAACATTTGTGCAATCCACAAGAAGAACAATGTTAAAAAATATATCAAAAAGAAAGTTGAATAATGGATGAAAAATATTTGCAGATCTGTTGAAAATATTAAAACATAAAATGTACGATCAATTGGTTTAACAATATCAATAAACTTTTTTTTACTGGTGGAGTTCAACAATATTAAAAAGACAAATGAAATTCATCCGCTAATTCTTTTGTACATAGGCATTAGTGGAAAATATCAATCATCATCATCATCATCATTTAATAGATTCACACCACAAACTCGACAACTAATATACAAAAGCAGAATTTGGAAATTCAATAATCTGTTATGGCCTCCTAAATAAAACTTGATCATTTTATATTTTAAGACGTAGCAGTGGAGGTGTATACACACAAAATTTGTTCTTTTTCCAACTTAATCAATGTAATTGAATGCGAATGCGATTAGCCATTAGTAGTAGCATTAATTAGGACTCAAGATGGATTTGAAAAAAAAAATTCATGCACGAAGCCCTTGTTTAAAGTTTGAAATTTGAAATTGTAAATAAGTTGCCACTTGTAGTAGTTTTGTTTATCCTCCGACTCTGATAGATTGTGCATTGATTAAGAAGACATCATATTTGTCGTTGAAGGATGATATCTCATTTATTTTATGAACATGTGTATCTTGAACCCCTACCCACCCCTCCTTAATAAGTATTTGTGCACTCTTTGTTCATCATTTTAAAACGTTATACTCAATAATGTATCCAAAAATTTATTTACACAGGCTGCAAAACAAAAAATTACAACTTTAATAGGACTGAATATAAATTTATGAATACGTGGTTATCTAGACTTAACCAGGATGTATCTTACCTAGCTACTTAACAATTTAGTCTAGTGTAGAGTGTAACACAACCTAGATGAAGTGTGACACGACCTAGATGCATCTAGCTCAAGTACGTATGCAGAAATTAAATAACAC
>CAVNYN010206237.1:0-27071 GCA_963692815.1 Nyctanthes arbor-tristis | reverse complement strand
GGAGTTGAAGAGCCATAAAACTTCATCCTATCGCAGTTATATACGGTCCATTATGGTGTAGCCATAATCTTAGTTTTGACTTATACGCTAATGCAATGGGTTCGCTTAGAGAAAGATGTGTCATGTCTGGACGTAAATTAGCTTCTGCACTCAAAATATAGAGGTAGAACTGATGCCTTATGGTACCTCAATTTGTATAGCATATATACACATTAATTTTTATTATTATGGGGAAAGAGTTTTTTAGCATCTAACTGTGAGCTACCTATGGCTAATTTTAGCAAGCAAAACTCTCTTTGGTTCATGGAGATCGCCCACCCTACAAAATTCGTCAACTATTTAGTGTAATCCGCATAAGATTACATACAAACATGTTCATCGAATCTTAGAGAGTAAACAAATTTAATCTAGATAAACTTAGATGGAGTGTAGGAGTGGTATACGGTCTACCCACCAACTAATGAGATTTGCGGTCTGCCCATCACAGAAACTAGAATAACCCGATATTCAAAGTGGTCTCACTTCATTGGATGGAGATGGACAATCCAATGCGGAGTTCAGATCTCATTAGTTGGATATCCTACGTAGGATGGTGAATATCTGGATTAATTTGTAGACACGTGTGGTTCGATGGTGGATTGATGGGTGAAGATTCCAACTTTACAATGCTTTGTTACAAACCCATATAATTCAGACATGAAGCTTGGGTGTTAAGGTTTTAAATCAGGAGACAGTTGATACATTTCATAGATCACTCACTGGTCAACGTTGATTCCTAGAAAAGTTTCTAGTTTTCTACAAATGATTTTGTACTTTGCCGTCCAGTGCCACATCATAGCTGGTCAGACATTTTTAGTTGACACGGCTGTCAATTTTTATCCTATAATCTTTAGCCTTGAACTAAAGATGTTGGACGCATAAGTTTGACGACAAGTTATTAGAACAAGTATTAAACGTTATGCTCTCTATCAAGATTCATACTGACCACTACAATATAGACTTACAGTATAAAACAACTTGTTCGATCATTTCACCAAGCATTTTTTAACTTGGTCAGTCTCAGTAACAGATGAATATATTACTAAAATCATTTTTTTCCTCGAAGCACACCTCTCGTGATCGTTTATGTCAACATTATCTTGAATAGTTGGTGGAATCCATTCAACAATCAGTGATCGTTTATGTCAACATTATCTTGAATAGTTGGTGGAATCCATTCAACAACCAATGAGTTCTGATGATAATTGTTTGAAGTGTGAAGTTATCATCTACAAAAGTTGACACTTTATATTGATGTGACGAATGACAATCTCATTGGATCACTATGAGGCAGAGGCGTAGGCAGGGGTAGCCACGTATTTTGGAAAACATCTTTTTTTTACCCTTCGAATAATTTAAAAAAAAAATTAGTGTTTCAAGTAGGGGTTGTCATGTCTCGGCTACCCTTTACCATCTTCTAGCTACGCCTTGTTCTGACCTTTGTTGTTGAGACATCATAGTTATTAATCGGTTGTAAAACGGAAGAGACAGATGCCAAAACGTAAATGACACTGAAAAGATTGTAAATTGTGATGAAAGTGCAAATGTAGGAGGTAGCAACTTCCACTTAAATCCTAGCGGTTTTCCTCATGCAAGGAGGGAGAGTTGATATCGTAAAAGACAACAACAAAAGCTTTGCTTAAAACGGCATTGAGCAACGCCAACCATACACGCAACTAGCTATATATTAGCATGCTCCCCACTGGAAAATCCTCTAAAAAATTCATACCTCTTATGAGGTTGAAACTCGAAAAATGGCTCGATATTTTGCTGCTGGAGAGATCTTAATGTGGTAAGAATGGCGCCATTCGTGGAGGTGGCGGCTGTAATTGAGCTGCAGCGTCCGTAACAGGAAGCCTCGGCCGGGCAAAAGTCGACTGTTAAACGATGGAGGCAGATCCCAGGGCTGGATAATGGAGTATGTGTGTTTTGATTTCTTAGTAATATATGGTTTATTCCCGTTCATTTTTAAGTATATTTATGTTCAAATCACGGGGTTGCGCATTGTAAAAAATGCTCACCTTAATGTATCACCAAATATTCGTATTTTAATTACCTTTCATTGATTATACACTTGACAGACATTATTGACGGTGGATATTTTTGCAATGTCCCCTGGAAGTAGGTGTTTGTTCCTTGTGTTTAAATTCTCCGGCGACGAATTATATATTATTTTATAGTAATGAGTTACTTTCAAGAACTTCTTAGAAGTTCTATTAAATACCTTCTCACCTACGTGGCTTGTATGGATATTTGTCATGTGGATTTAACATGACAAATATTCATACGCGCCACATGGATGGAAAGTTTTTTTTAACAAAACTTTAAAGAAGTTCTTGAAAATTTTCCTTACAGTAATATGAGCCACTAGTACATCATCGCTCGTGCATTGCATGGGAATCATTATATAAAAAATTATTGAAAGTGTAATTATATTTTATGTTGACGCCAAAAGAATGTATTTTCCGGTCAATATAATGAGAAAGATGATTAATTGTTCAAAAAATAGGGTTGTATTTAGAGAGAATTTTTGAATTTTTTTTGGGTGGATCAAACCCTCATTAGGGAGTCTCATCCTCTTCCCCATAGATTTAACTTTCCTCTTTGTGAGTGAATTCATGAAATAGGTTTGGAGAGAGAGAGAGAGAGAAAGATAATGAAAATGAGCGGAGGCATACATGGCAAATTGCTTAGCTTTTAAGTATTGAAAATTGCTATTTGGTCCTTTATTTTATATTTGTTTATAATTATCTAGCCAATATTTTTGGTTGAAGGTGGAAGTGGCTTTTGATAATTATATTAATGTATCTGGGTGAGTCCTACAGAATTAATGATTGGTTCTGTTGATGTATCAATACAGTTATAAAATATATTGATTTGGTCCTCAATTTTACCGAATCAATTATAATTGTATTGGTTTAGTCCGCAATTATACATAGATCTTGACTAGTCAATCTATTGACCTTTGAGTTCACCTTTGACTTTGACACATGTTTTCAGGTACAACATGTTATTTTAATTATATTTTTCCTTTCTTCATTTGTTGGCGTTGAATGTACTTTAATTTTACCCCAAATATAATAATAATAATAATAATAATAATAATAATCTTGCCTAAAATTCCAATCCCTACTCAAACTTATGCAATTTACTGACAAAGTTGTGGTTGTAGATTAAAAGTAGTGTGAAGACCCTAAAAATCCAATACACACACTAGTGGCAAGTACGTGTTACACATTCCATGTTAATAGTTATGTATTAATTCACGTAGATATCTTGTAATATTTTCGTCACGTGCCATGTTAATAGTTTTGTCGTTATTCAATTACAATTAAGTTCTTTGTTGATTAAGAACTTTAAGAAATTATTATTGGCATACAAGAAAAAAGAAGGAAATAAAATTAACTCTTTTGATCCACGGATCCATCTGAATTACAAGTATAGACATCTGATATAACGAATCGTGCAAATAATCCCAAATAAGAAGTTTCAGTCTAGTTATTCACCAGAGCATAAAGAAGAAAGGACTATTCCAAAAATTATGATTATATTTAATTAATGAAGCTAAGGGTACATTTTATTACAAGTATGCAATTTACTTGAAAAGAAAATATTTTTCTTGTCAATTAAACTACCAGTAATTGAATTCCATAGAAAATAAATTTTAATGCGTTTGATTGAAAGTGAAGTTCTCGAGAAATGTGAATTACTTAGAAAACAAAAAAAACTCACACCCCAATTCAAGGAAAATGTAGTCACGTAACCAAAATGTGAAAAACGTTTTTCTTGAAAAAAATGTTAATTAGACACCACAAAAGTGAAAATTTAAGTGGAAAGCCCCATTTTTCATAGAAAATATTTAATCAAATACACTCTACAAGAATAATTTAAAAGAAATATACATTTAGAATTACTTGGAAAGTTTTCCCAATACCTCATTTTGACCAACATGATATTTCTTAAAATACAATTTCCCCAAATTTCGATCAAATAAAAAAAAATGAAGTTGCTATCAGAGATTATTTAAGAATTTAGTTTATCTAAATTAGAAAGGTCAGGTGCGAAGACTTGTATAGTCTAGTGACATCCTAGTTAATTTTGTACAACTTTGATCAAGGGTTCAAATCCCCACATCTACCATCCCCTTGTAATATTAAAAAAAATTAGAAAAGTCGGGTTATTTGTGAAAAGTTAGGGGGAAAAAGAAAGAATGAAGTTTTTTTTTGTTTAATCTTTGGGACACTTTTAGAAGTGCCGAGTGGTACGTTTTTGTTAGTTTATGCATTGTTAGCATGTAAGGAATTGTGATTCTCAAAAGGTTAACTTAACAGGTGATGTAGCGTAATTTCTCATAATCTCATATTTTACTTCATATTTAACCGACGTGTGATTCGTCTGCACATTTTTCCCGCAACGATCCCCCGTTCGATGATTCGAACAAAGAACCACATCATTTTTGGTCCCCTTCAACCGATAGTCCATCCATATGTTGACCTATGGTGAACTTTAGCCTTATTATTTTGATCATAGCAAATAAGATTATCTTTTATTATTAACAATTGCCTTTCTCGAGTGATAGCAATTCTCAAGCGTTCATTAATAAATCAACTCTCAAAGAAAGAAGATAGAGTTCAAGCGGAAAACAATGATGGAGAAATCATAACTATCTCAACGAAGATGTCAATTATTAGTACATGAAAAGAAGACAAGAAAATGATGATGATTAAAGGTATTAACACTTTCAACACTTTAGTAATTTTTAAAGCTCAATTCTTCTTGCACCCGTCAAATGCACAGCCATTATTTTCAATCATACTTTTAAAACCATTGCATACTTTTCAAATTTAGCATTTGAAGTCTAAGACCGGATGAAAAGTGCTTGATCAGTTTTGCGAAACGGTCTACCGGTTCATTTTGCACAAAACTTGAAAACACTTTCTGTAGAACCCCAAGGGTCAACCAGTCCGGACCGTAAAGGTCGATTGGTCCACGTTTACAACGGACATAAGCGGCTAGTTTTTTAGGTAACGGTTAGTTGGTGGTCGACCAATCGCTCCACTAGTCAACTTGTCCAACAGCTATATGTATTTCTCACTATAATTGTGCATCCAAAGTTTTTTACACACAGCCAAGCACTAAAAGAGAGTTACGCTAGCGTGCAAAAAAATCATTGTTCTTACGTTGTTTAATTCTGTCTTCTTTTTGCATTTTTTTTTTTTTTTTGCAATCTTCTTTCATCAAAGATTTATTTCTAACACACGCTCTCAATCTTCACAAGTTCTTAAGCTCTCTAGTGTTCTTTGATCGAAAACTTTTATAAACACTTTCACCCGTTGAAGTTTTAAGCACTTGAGCTAAATTGTTAAGTTATTTATTGAAGTGTAAATCTCTCTTGATACTTAATTAACATGTATCTGTTGTTTACTAAGAGAGAATATCTATTGAAATCTCCGCTAGTTTGATTCCAAATTCATTCCTCTTTTTATTTATCAAAATTTTCACATCTTCTAATTTATCTTAAGTTACATTTTGATTTCATGTTTACAGTCCCTTTATTATAATATAAAAAAAATATTTACACCAAAATTAATTTCATATTCTGACTTTTTTTTTTGAGGTATTTCATATTCTGATTTTAAGTTTGTAGTCCCTTTGTAATGTATTTAAAAAGAAACTTTTTGATCTCAATGTCACTTTGGAATCATAATGTTTCTTCCTCTACTTCTTCGAGTTAATTACCAGTAATGTCACTGTACTTTCAAAAAGTTATTATCTCAAATGCCAATGTACTTTAAAACTCACTCGATATGCCATTGAACTTGTGAAAGTGTTATCTCGTTTGTCATTCCCATTAAAAATGTAACGGAATTGATGACATGGCTAACGGAATTTACCACGTGGCACATTGACTGTTATTTTTTTAATCGGGTGTTGATGGAGTAGCAAATATGATAATACTTTTACCAGTTCAGTGGCATATCAGGTGAGTTTTAAAGTACAATGACATTTGAGATAATTTTTCATAAGCATAGTGGCATTTTGGACAATTAATTTTGTTGCAACGTTGTTCTATATGAGAAATATATCTTCAATATTAGACGACCGCATAAGATTTTTAATGTCAATAGTATAATTATTACTGTATACTTGGTATTTTGCCTTTGAGAAACTTTATTTGAAACATGTCAATAGTATAAATTATGTTCTCAAATGCATTTATTGATTACCCATTGAAACTTGACAATGTGAATCATACTACGGTTTGTACATATATTTATAATAGGAAGAGCTTCCATCTACTTTTTATTAAAATAAAGTATATAACTTCCTACGAAAATGTAAAATATAATGCCGATATTTTAAATATATTTTGTTTCACAAAATCTAAAGATGTAATAGAGCATGCTGCTGTTGATATGTAGGATAGTGATGAGAATAGAAAATTATTTCTTTCTCTATCACTTTTCCCCCTTCCTCTCCCCTTCCACTTCCTAAATTTTCTACTTTTTGAAGCAACTTCTATACAATAATTTGTTACATAGAAAAATAAAAAAAAAAATCTCAAGTTTTGTAAATTTAATGTTTCATTATACGATCTGGTATATATCATAAAGAGGTCATCTAACACTGGAGATACATTTCTCATATAAAACAATATTGCAACAAAATTAATTACCAGAAATGCCACTATACTTATGAAATATCATCTCACATGTCATTTTACTTTATAAAACATTCCTTATATATCACTAAATTTATGAAAATATTATCTCATTTGTCACTCTGTCAACACTCGGTTAAAAAATAACAGTCAAAATGCTACGTAATAAATTTTGTTAGTTATGTCATCAAGTCCGTTGTATTTTTAATGGGAGTGGCAAGCAAGATAATACTTTTATAAGTTCAGTGGCATATTGAATGTGTTTTAAAATACAATGACATTTGAGATAACTTTTTGAGATTACAGCGGTATTTCGAATAATTAACTCAACTTCTTCAAAACAAAAGAGACCTTTTATATAGTTGATCAACTACTTCTTGCTTTTTAGTGGTCCACATGCCCAATGTAAAGAAATTGAAATGACTCCTCAATTGCAATGAAAGGTGCAATCATAGAAAAATATAGTTTTTATTGATATAGAAGAAAACAACAAATGACCAAAAATAGGGTCGATTTTCAGTCTTTTCGATATGATAAAATGAGCCATATGGAAAACTGTATAAAACCACGAGTGCGAATAGTTAACACGTCATGTATAGTGCCATCGAACAAAATAATGTCAAAAACACGTTGAGTCAAGCTATGACGAGAAGTCCTTTTAAGTCATTTCCATAGTTTAAAAAAACTTGGATATGGTTAAGGTCTATCCTAAACAATGTCGAGCTACAAAAAACTTGGATATGGTTAAGGTCTATACTAAACAATGTCGAGCCACAAGATATACTGGATGGCTTAGCAAGTGCTAATATTTTGTTTTGAGATAATCCACCGTTACCAAAGCACTTGAGGCTGCATAAAAGGAGTTTGCTATTGTTGTGTATTGTACAAAACTAACACAATAGGAATCGTCAAAACATTTGATAATACAAAGATTGGTCAGATGTTGTGACGGCCTCAACAATTTATGCATCCTGTAAATTGCCATGACCAAATAGCCATGGGGGACACGAGAATGACCAAATACATATTCATAAATTGGCGCTGTCTATGGCGTTTCTCGAAAGAAAGCCATGTCCAGAAGAATATGCCAAGGAACAAGCATTTGGCTTTTTTTTTTCATGGTACTTCTTGATGTAGATTTTTAAAAGATCAGTTTATGGTTCTTGCAATTAGCTGGACTCAAAGGACATGCATAGGTGGTTATGAATGATCCTGGCAAATCGATGCTGAAAAACAACCACCGGCGTGGCCTCTTCACGTCATTCATTCTTCACCAGGACCTTTTCAAGTCGATCAATGCGATCTCTTTAGATCGGTCATTCAACGCGATCTCTTTAGAACGGTCGCTCATCTATATATTTATAGTACTAACTAAGTAGTGAGTTAATTTTTCCTGCTTAAAATTGGCACCCTAAGGGAATTAGGAATCTGGTATCATGATGATGTCAAGTTGATCTAAATCTTCCATTTTTTTTTGAAATTTTCAGATGACCCTATTACAAATCCCTTTTTTTTTTTTAATTTTCAAAATTTTGATTATTACTCTAAAATCTCTATCCATTCTAGTAATCTACCTTATATATTTCCCTACAAAATGGGTGATTTTATATCTTTAAATTTTGCATAATAATTTTTAATAATCTATTTATCTTCTTGCATTTTTTTTCAAATTTTCAGAATTATGCTTTTTTTTTACGTCTTTTAAAGTCTAAGTCTTTTTTTTAATTTTTAGAATTTTGATTATTACTCTAAAATCTCAATCCATTCTGGTAATCTACTCTTATACATTTCCCTACAAAATCTATATCTATATATTTATAATATTAACTAAGTGGTGGGCTAATTTTTCCCGACTAAAACTGGCACCTGAAGGGAATTAAGAATCTGATGTAGGATGATGTCAAGCTTATCCAAATCTTTTTTTTCTCATATGACCCTAACCCAAATCCTTTTTTTTTTTTTGAAATTTTCAGAATTTTGATTATTACCCTAAAATCTCTATCCATTTCGGTAATCTGCCCTTCTACATTTTCTTACAAAATGAGTGATTTTACATATTTTAATTTTGTATAGTAATTTTTAATAATATATTTATCTGCTCGCCCATTTTTTTCAAGTTTTCAGAATCTTGTTTATTACATCTTTGAAAATCCAAATCCCTTTTTTTTTTAAATTTTCAGAATTATGATTATTACTCTAAAATCCCTATCCATTCTTGTAATCTACCCTTATATATTTCCCTACAGAATCTATATATTTATAATACTAACTAAGTTGTGGGTTAATTTTTCCCACTTAAAACTGAAACCCTAAGGGAATTAGGAATCTGAGTCATGATGCTATCAAGCTGATCTAAATATTTTTTTTTGAAATTTTCAGATGAGCGTAATCCGAAATCCTTTTTTTTTTTTAAATTTTTAGAATTTTGATTATTGCTCTAAATTTTTTTCTTCCTATGGTGATTTTACATATTTTAATTTTATATAGTAATTTTTAATAATTTATTTATCTACTCACCTTAATCTTTTTTATTTTTTTAAATTTTCAAAATTTTATTTATTACATCGTTTAATTTTGTATAGCAATTTTTAATCATTTCCCAGTTTTTGAGGCAGAACTTTTGGCCTTTGGAGTTCCTTTAGATTTCATTTAGCTAAGTAAATATATCAATCAAATTTTCAAAATATTGCACGCATATATTGGTCACCAATCGATCAATTAATATAGAATATCAATTTGAGAAGCAGTTTCACATATTTTTCTTTTAGTTAATTTTTAGGTCGAACATATATCATTTTTATTTTTTATTGTTTAATTAATTATTTTCTTTAACACAATACAGGGCCAGCTGACTCTCTTTCCCAAAGGATCGGGAGACCGACTCTCCCCTAGTTCTCACCAAACTGGGGGCTGACTTTTCTTTGATCTGTTTCTTTTTGGCGTTTCACTGGTTTGATTGTTGGATTTGGGTTCTATGATGAAGGAGAGTGGTGTTTTTGCTTCTCGGAGTTTGGCGTTTTTGCTGATTAATAGCACCTCCGACACCACTGGCTTGGGATTCACTCAGATGAAGCTGAGATCGGAACATCTGGCGCTGTGCTGTGGTAGGCCACCAGGATACCGAGTCAAAGCGGCATCCCATCTTTTGGTGCTCCGGTTCACTGTGGTTTTGGTAGGGAAAGAATGATAATGCCTTTGTCCGTTAGGGTACTTATGCTCTAGATCTGGCACACCACTCCCAAGAACTATTGGCTCTTGTCGGTCGCCCGGCCAAGAAAGACTTGGTAGCAGCTGATCTCCATGATGTTTCCTCTTGGATCCAATTTCTTTATAGTTGGGGACGGCTATTTGGTTATTTTGCCTAGAATGAGCTTTACAGCGTGAAGCAGTGTTTATGGTTTGGTCTGGGCATGCCTCCAGTAGTGTGGAAGTTTCTATGTCAATTTCTGTGTTTTTCCTCTTTGTTATGTAGTAGTTGGATGGATTGTATAATTTTGTATTTCTATGTATATTGACATGAAATTTCTTTTGATAAAAAAAAATGTTTTCTTTAATTTGTTTTAGAGATATATGTGCTTCCCGTATAATGCACTGGTAGATTAGCTAGTCCTTTTCAGATAGGCACACAGCTTTTTTAGGTCGTTTAGCATGATCTCTTCTCATTGGTAGTTTAGCATGATCTCTTCAGATCGGTCGCTCACTATTTTCAGATGGCCACACGACCTTTTTAGATATTTCAACACGATCTTTTCAAAGCGAACATTACCATAATCTTTTCAGATCAGTTGGTCATTTTTTCAAATAGGCAAACAACCTTTTTAGGTTGTTCAATACGATCTCTTCATGTTGGTCGCTCATTCTTTTCAAATGGGCATATAGCCTTTTCAGGTTGTTCAACATGATCCCTTCATATTGGTCACTCGTTCTTTTCAGAAAAGATTTATGGCCTCTTCAAGTCATGCCTAAACAACCTTTTTAGATTGATCACTTGTTTTTTATAGAAGTGCTTCATGACATCTTTCGGTCATCCCTTAACAATCTTTTCATATTGATCTTTCGTTCTTTTCAGAGGAGCTTCATGGCCTCTTTTGATCATGCCTTTTTTCAAATTGATCGCAAATTCTTTTTAGAGGAGATTCATGGCCTATTCAGGTCATGCCTTAATAATGTTTTCAGATTGATCACTTGTTCTTTTCTGAGGAGCTTCATCGCCTCTTCAAGTCAGATATCTTATCGATTTTTTCAAATAGATCGCTTGTTTTTTCCAGAGGAGCTCTGTAGACCTTTTCAGATTACTCGCTCAGGCTTTTCAAAAAGCTTAATGGCCTCTTAAGGTCGTGCATCATTCCGCAGCCCATCTGCATCCTATAAATTGCTACCAAATTGCCGTAGGGGACACGAGAATGAACCTTATTCACCAAATACACCTTCATCAACATTAAAACTTGATAGACATTAGTATAGGAAAATTATATTTGTTAGGAATGACAATGGGATGGGTATGCCTTCCCCCATCCCCACCCCGTTAAGGAAATCCCCCCTTCCGTACCTAATTGAATAGCGTACCGGGGGTTACGGGGCAGGGGAGGTTTGGGGCGGGTACGAAAAAATTGCCCGTTAAGGAAAAAATCCTTAAAAAAAAAAAAAGAACAGCGCGGCATGGAGGTGAAGACATTAGGATTGGGTGGATTAGTGGAGACTTGAAGTTGAATGGTTCGAGTTAGATAGAGATAGAGACGAGAGGAGGGGGTTGATTTAAGGATAGAATTTGATTTGTCTTTGAATTATTTTTTTTAAGAAAACTCAAATTTTGAATGGATTAATTATTAAGATTAATTAAAAATTCAATAAAAAAGGTACTAGTCAGGATGATAAAGGTTTATTGTTTCCATCATGGGTATTTGGGATTGGAATCAAACCTTAATCAACTCACTACTTAAGTTTAAATTTTTTCCCCCAAAAAAATAAAAAAATAAATCAGTTATCGGGTCGGGGCGAAATCTTTTACCCCGTACCCACCTCAATACTTAATAGGGATACGCGCATGTATCAGGTAATATCCGTCCCGTTGCTATTCCTATTATTTGTAAAAAACTACTTACAAGATGTTTACAAAAAATGAGTGACTTGACTATATTAACCTTGTATATTGTGTTACTGGTGGAAAAGTAATCTAAGGGTAAAATACTGAAATTACCTTATTTTGTAAAAGACTTTTTTAAAAAAATAAATAGAAGGATTCCATCAATATACTAGCATACAAGTTCACGATAGCTTGCATCACACATTTGAATAAGAAAATAGTCTATCAAAATAAATAAAACCTAAAGTCATGTAAGGAAAATACTCAAAATTGATCACCCGCTAGACGTGTAGTGGGATAATATGCAAGACGTATACTTGGTTGATGATAATTGGACAATCTACAAATGAGTTGTTCTACAAATAAACTGTTCAATTATTACCCGCTAGGTGTACGTTTTGCGGGATAACCCTGTCAGACGTCTGGCAAGTGATCAAAACTAGAAAATATTAGCCTACCTAGTCTAGAACTTAAATGATAGCTTATCTAATGCAATATTGTGTAAATTAGACCGACCATTCACTTGGAAAATGCAATGGGATATAAGTTCATGAAAGTCGAACCATATTGAATTAAGGTTGAACTGGTTTTAATTAAATAATTAAAAAATTAAATTTAAATCTTAAAATTAAATTGTCTTTCAGAGGGGGGAAAAAACAACCTTCCGTTTTTTCCTCAAATTTCTTGGTTTTTTACCTACTCCTTATTGGGCGACAAATCGTTTAAAATTTTTGGGCTTGTTTCTAGAAACTGGATTATTAGAGTTAGCTTGATTGTTTTCCGGCTGATTCCTAGATTTCGTGGTCAAATCACCCCAACGTGTGGCCCGACCAATTTTCATAACATGTATGTTGAGATTTGTCATACTCTTCCTACACAGAGCATATAATTAAAGAGTAGATTTCGAGTATTCTTTTACTTTTTAAGTGAGTCTCGTTAAGGAAAAATACTAAACAAATAATATTCTATCCACAATTGAAGAGATGTAAATAAATATGTCATGCCTCATTGCCTTGCCTAATTCAACTGAAGATCTGCTCTCCTTCCAAATGTTTCACTGTGCGCGCAAAAATTATTGTAATTGTCGTAATGAATTTCTTTTTTCTTTTTTGCAAAAAATTTGTTAAGTTCTACCCATTTATTTGTTATTTTTGGCGTCAGCCATAGACGCATGAAAGTACAACAATATTAAACTGTGGCACCCAGATTCCGGAATCGTCTAGGGCAAAGTCTCCTCCCTTCCTCCTCTTCCCGCCTCCTCAAACTCCACCGTTCCTCAACGAACACTAGTTAGTGTCGTTATCACTATTATGCCACCAAACATGGAAACTGAAACCTCCACAAACAGTGACGGCGCCGAACAGCTCAAGCTCCTAGCAAACGAAGCCTTCAAAGGTAAAACCATTTTTATGATAAAAACAAATTCTGCATTGAGGTGAACATTCTTAGCGTGAATATAATTTTTTTGGTCTTGATGGGGACATTCTTTTTTGTTTCAGCCCATAAGTATTCTCAGGCTATTGATTTATATACGCAAGCGATTGAGTTGAATAGTGAGAATGCCGTGTACTGGGCTAACCGTGCTTTTGCACACTCCAAATTGGAAGAGTATGGCAGTGCAATACAGGATGCTACTAGAGCTATTGAAATTGACCCGAAATATTCTAAGGCTAGTTTTTGTGCTTTTGAATTTGTGAGACTAAAGATTGATTCTTTTTTGTGTTTTCTGTTATTTCCTGAGATATTTACTGAGTTTATTGAGTTTCTTACAGGGTTATTATAGGCGGGGCGCTGCATATATGGCAATGGGAAAGTTCAAGATGGCACTCAAGGATTTCCAACAAGTAGGTATTCGTACAGTCAGTAATGTCCTTGGGTAGTTCCATTATCTTTTGCTTGCCTTTTGAAGTTACTCCCATAATGCTTCTGTAGAAAGTTTTCATCTTTTACGTCTTGGGACTTGGGTCAAGGCTTAAAACGTCCTTGGTGAAATTTCTTTGCTTTCATTATGATGCATGTGAGATAGCTTCTATGGACATTAGTACCAGTGTTAAATTTATCCACACGTTCAAATCAGTAAAGAAGACCTGTTTCTAGACATCTTTATTCAGTCTTAAGTTAGTAAGGGGAGAAAATCATAGAGCCATAAGAGGAAGTATTAACTGTCAATACAGGGACCGTACCAAATTGGCTGTAGTGTTGGCTGATTGTTTTAGGTTACATTACTTGGGCATAGGTGAATCTACCATGCGTTGAAGATGAACTTGCATTTTTGACGTCATGCTGAGTGCAAAAAACTGCACTTTTGAATTGTAAGAGACAGATGAAGAACTGCACTTTTGAATTGTAAGAGACAGATGAAGGGTTTTACTTGTATTTATATTACATGATGTGGACTTCACACTAGTCGGGAACAAATTCAATTTTGAATAGCAGTCAAAACTAGACACTTGAAAGAGTGAACAACTTGTTACTTCTCCTTTTTATTTCCCCATATGATGTTTGTTAACTCTAGAAACATTTGTGACACACGGGAGTTGTGAAGAAACTACAAACAAAAATAATAACAGAATGCTTTGCTGCCTTTGCAACTTATATGTATTTAAACGAAGTGGTGGTATTTATCACCGTAGGTGATCATCATTGTCTTTATGTGGGATTAATTATAAGTCTATTTAAATGAATTATATGTTCCAACATTTCATTTGACTTAACATTTTGTCATTGCTATTGACATATATGATAGTGATCCTCACTGATGGTGATAAATGGAAACATTACTTGGAGCTAGGTGATTCCAGATACCTAGAGATAGAGGTCACAAATATGATTAATTACTTTGCCTAGATATGGGAATATTAATCGGGAGTTGGTAAATATAAACCCATCAATTTGCATATTTGTATGCATTTAACTGCAATGTAAAATCTTTTCCACTGAAGCTATGTGTTCTTCACCCCCCCCCCCGGGGGAATGCTAAGTCAAACAGTATGTGCGATTTAGTTCACGGAGCAGCATGTAGGGGGTTGAAGCACTTTGTTCAGACATTAAATAAATGTTTTTGGTTCTTTCAAGAAAATAAATAAATGTTTTCAAGATTGCATTGCTGAGAGGCTTTCTTAAGTTATCTGTGGATTAAGCTTGCATTCTAAAGCTATTATCCATAGATTAACCATGATAACCATAATGGTAGACAGATTGGGAACTCACTGAAACATCGTCGTAAGATGGTAATTAAAGTCGTGAATTATTGCTTCCATGCAGCATATCTGATTCATGAGATATTTTGCTTCAGGATTGCTGTTCTCATTCTACTTCTGTTAGTGATGGTGTTAACTAACAAAGATGTGGTTAAGTGCCTTGAATTGGTTGCTCAAGAACTGGAGTCATAAACAGCCATTCTTCTATATGAGCTTAATTCAATGCAAAAACCCTTTCCAATTCAGAGAAAATTGCATTTTCTTGATGGATGTTGGTCTGTTGATTGAATCACACCATGTCTCCCCCTCATTACTAGTATTTACTTGAATTCATTTCTAAGAGTTTTAGTTTTCCTTTTCCCTGTTATTGTACTTGCTTGATCTCCATTCAGCATGCTGATAAGTAGTTTATTATGTTTGTTTATTTAGGTAAAGAAACTATGTCCGAATGACCCCGACGCTGCCAAGAAACTCAAAGAATGCGAAAAAGCTGTAATGAAGCAAAAATTTGAAGAAGCTATTGCCGTACCTGAATCAGAAAGACGTTCAATTGCTGATTCTATTGATTATCGTGCCATAGGTATGCAATACTTCACTTTTTAATTTTCTCTCGTAATGATGATTTTTTAGATTTTGAAGAGATTTAGGCATTTATCTATTTTCGCCAGTGACTATGTCTTCCCTTTTCACAAGTTCTGGGAATTACATTACTTAACAATTTTTCCTCTTTATTTCTACTATAGTGGGCTTGCTGTCTGGAAATTTGTTTAATTGGATGAACGGAATGTGATATGCAGTTCCCTTGCACAGTTGCACTTACTGTCTGAGAATTTGTTTATGGCATACGATGTACTCCAACTTGCATCTGGTCATGCAAGTGTTCTTCACCCCCATCGTCCTACTAGCTAACATGAAAATTGTCTGTGATTAGGAGTGAAGCAATGTTGCTTCAGCCTATGGTTTTGTTGTCTCATATCTGTCTTCTTACACTACATGAGCAAGCATCGTGGTATCTAAATGTTGCATGCTAACATTTTGCTTGAAAATTTGCTCCTGGAACCAAGTGTTTGTCATTTACTTTTTGCTCTCTCAGGTTAGAGAGTCTTCTGTTGATCTAGATGGTCTTTGGAAAATGGTAATCTAGTTTGATGGTTGGACTTGGAGAGAGAGAGAGAGGCCAAGACATCTCTGAATATTCTTATTCAAATGATTGAAAATAATGATGAGGATTAGCTTGTTGTTACTAGAGCACAATCCAAATGCATGGAGGATATGTTTAAATGCATGCATAAAAAGACGCCTTTATATTCCTGCATCGACAGGATAAACTGATTACTCTCCCTGCACAATAGCTAAAGCAATATATTGAATTCTATAATGAAGGTTTAACAGGAACCATATTTTCATCAGCATCTTTAGCATCTTTTTGTTTTTTGTGAAGATATCTTATGGATTTTTATGTTTAGGGTCCCTGGAGGTTGTAATAAAAGGAGGACCAGTCGAGTTTTATGTTGTTTCTTGAAATAGAATGATGGAATTTAGTGTGCCACTTGCCCACAAGCGTAAAAATTGACCAACAAACCTGCCATTATATAAGTTAGCGGTCTCTTTTTTCTGAAAAGCGAGAAGTTGCTTGGAGTACCACAGAATTTGGTAATCTCCTGCAACTTCCATATGGATTGCCATTGGTGGTTCATTTAACTATAGTTGCATCTTTCGTGAGGGATTTCTGTAAACCGATAAATATATTTCCAGAGAACATTATTAACTAGGTTTTATTTGTTTTCAGTTGAGTTACTTTTCTTATGTATTGATTCTAGGACATGTGATGTAAGGTATACATTTATGTTTCTATTTGGTAATGTCTCTTCTTTCTAAAGCCTGGGTTCTTTCCTTTATAGGCTTATGACGGTCATATGAAGGGTTCCAATTTTATGGTTTTCAAGACAACAATGTGAAGAAACATGTTGGTTTTGATGGATTTATGATTGATTTGGAGTAGTTTGGGAATTCTTTAATGAGAGAGTCTGAAGAAAAATAGTTTCATTGTGGATCATGGATGCCATGGGTGCGTTAGATGTGTACGCGGGTCAGTGGATTCGGACTTTCGCTGGTCATGGGTGATGGTTCTTAAGCGAATTGGTTAAACCTAGATGTTTGGATGTTAGAGATCTAAGAAACTAGTTTGATGGTTACAGCACAACATTGAAGTGATAAACATCGAAAAGCATATAAGAAAGAGGGTGGATACTAAATAATCTCCAAGATGGGTGATAGTATCTTGTGTATTACTGCTTTGGTTAGCTTAGTTCAGCTCCAAGCATGTCAAGATTCGTTTTGGAAAATCTTTAATTTTTGAACTATTTTATGTTGCACATTATTTGCAGTGAGATGATTAGGCTTGGTTCAATTCTCAAAGTAAAAATGAGTGGTAGAGATTTCTTGGCATATTGTGATGTGGTTGTAATTTAGTATCTAGTGGTGTCTTAAGAGATATTATGATTGTCAGATTATAATGATTATCAAACATGGGATTAGGAAACTAGAAGTTGCTTTGGCTATCATGAATAGGATTGTTGTATCCGTTATAATAGAAGTCTAGTTCAGGCGCAAGATTTATTTGATATCATTAGTTTAGAGGAACAACCCCATTTCTACGAGAACCAAAGATGCCTTAGTTATTCACAAACCTGGATGAAATTTTGGCTGGAAGAGACTTGACTTGCACTTGATACCAAACTACAATCTTCTGCTTGGTCTACAAGATGGACGATTAAAGCTTTGCTTGATTGGATGTTAAACAATTATTTCTAGTTTTTATATCAGGAGTCAACCGTTTTTTTTTTTAATTTAAATGGTTGTACATGCTTGGTATTCAGTCAGGAGCTTCCTTTTTTTTTTTGTGGTTGCTTTCCATCTAGACCATGAACAGATGAATAAGTAATCTGTTTCTCTTTTCCTTGATGTTCATTGCGTCTACCCTGCAAAATAATGCTGCATTGCTTTCTTTTATGTGCATGAAAGTCTTCATTGCACCAGAAGTTTTGCTTGAGGAACATGGTTTCAAAATAAAATGAGCGGTTTCGAGACCCTTTTGATGCTGACTTTGTGACATTTGGAGAGTCAAGTTACTTTTTACTGAAATGTCAATTGTTACTGAATAAGTAACAATCTGCAATGACATGTCTACTGTTTATGAAATTTTGAATTTATTTATTGCTTTGAACAATTAAGTGGTCTAGCTTAAATTGGATGGAACAAAAGATCTTATGCATGATGGATCCAATTAATGATACATGTAATCTGTTTCAATTTTAGATGTGGAACCACAATATTCTGGTGCCAGAATAGAAGGCGACGTTATCGCTTTAGACTTTTTGAAGAAAATGATGGACGATTTCAAAAATCAGAAGTGCTTACACAAACGGTATGTGCCTAGAGCTCACTTATTTGTTTAATGATGTAATTTGTATTTACTATAATTTGAAACTTAATTTCTGTAGGGAAATAAATTATATATTTTCTTCTACTTGATGGATGTAGAGTGTACATACCTCGTCTTCTGGGAGATTCAGAAACTCTCTCTTCTTCCCTCTCTGGGTTTTTTTTTGTGGGTGGTGTTTTGTGGGGGATGGGGAGGGAGGGTTCTCTTAGTCTATATTGGTGCTTGTATTAACTATTATGTACATTTAACAAAAAAAAGGTTTTTAGAACCCATCGAAGGGTTTGGACAAGAGTCAAGGTAATTTGCACACAATGTGCGAAATGGGATGGCGAGAAATGAAAAATAATTTATGTTTCATACGGAGGTAACTAGATGAGTATACATAGATTTTGGATAATCAACGATCCATGTTTGAGAATTTAAGGAAGGATTCAAACGGGAATTGGATTATAAGAGTTAACCTTAGATTAAGAGGGGCTCAATTAGATATTTATGCTCCAGAGCTAAGCTTAGTCGGTACACAAGTCACCAACTTTGGAAATATATGAATTGGTTGATTGGGATGATCCTATCATGATAAATTCTTAATGAAGGAGATACCAATGGTAATCTAGTAAAGAGTCGTACTTGGAGATTTTGACTTCAAGGACATGATTGAAAGGTATAACTGTATTATGGTTTGTGGTGACTTGTGCTTTGGTGCTACTCTTGCTTGCTTCAAGAAGAAAGACCATAAATTTCAGATTTGAGGAAATATTATAGTCCATGATTTCTCATCCTTACAAGAGAGATGGATATGAAAATGTGCTAGGACTATAATAAATTTCCTGGTGAGGTTATTATACACAGGGGATGGTAAAATGAAATATTAAGAATAAAGAGATACACGGGTTGTATTAACAAGCTGGTTGGAATTTTTAGTTTGAAATGTGAATAAGTTCGAGGGTCATAATTTTGCATGATTAGAAGATATAAAATCCATATCTGGGGAGATAGTATCTTGATGTGAAATGACAGAACTAAACTGCATTATGGACCTAGGAAAGGAGATACTAGTATAGTCTATATTATTGCAGCCTACTTAATATGGTAACATGGTTGTACTTGCGGATCCATTGCGGGAATGGATTTTTCTCTTTATTTATTTATTTTTTTTTAAAAAACACAAGTCAGATTATTTTGTAATTGACAGTTATGTCGTCCTAGTTGAACTTTCATAGATAAAAACTATTTTTTTTTTTTTTTGGGTTTTGCTTACTGGCTCTTAGTTCTCTCGCACTATGACTCATGTTTTGCACATAATTAATTTCTTTTTCTGCATCACTTTCTTCTCTCTTTTCTTCAACTCAGCAAATCAGTACGTAATAACCATGATTTTTTTCAACTTTTCTTCATTCACAATTGAAATTTGAGCAAACAAAACCCTTTTATTTTTTTTATTTTTTATTTTTTTTTAAAATTTTATAAACATAGTTATATTCCAATATTTGTATTCCCATCTGAATGTTGGCATTTATGATGTAGATATGCTTACCAGATTGTTTTGCAAACAAGAGAAATGCTGGGGGCATTGCCGTCTCTTGTTGATATTAATGTTCCTGATGGGAAACACTTCACCGTATGTGGTGATGTACATGGCCAGGTAAATGGATATCTTGATTGAATGCCATCGAAGAATCTTGTCATTATTGTGCCACCTGAGTTGCTGTCCCCCAGCATTAAGAACCTCTTGTCTTTCAAGCAAATGTTTTCGTGTCTACATGCAAAGTGTTCGTCGTGGACTGTCTTTTTGAGACATACCGTTTATATCAGAGTGGAGGAACATTTTTAATTTTTAACCAAGTAGATGATCTATTTATGAATATTGTGCATTACTAATGTTTATGCTAGTAACCTTTTGTTATGTCACTGCAGTTCTATGATTTATTAAATATTTTCGAGCTCAATGGACTTCCTTCTGAAGATAATCCTTATTTGTTCAATGGAGACTTTGTGGATAGGGGGTCTTTTTCTTTAGAGGTCATACTGACGCTGTTTGCATTCAAATGCATGTCTCCATCAGGTTATCCCTCTTCTTCTGGCTTTGATTAAATTCATTCCCGTGTATACTTCACGTGTATGTGCTTCATTGAAATAGTAGATTCTGTTTTTTGTTGGCGCGTATTCGTATGCATATAACTAGTATGTAAAGATGTCCTTTCAGTTCACTGGAAAAAGGAAAAAACATATATGTTCAAACTTAGTAAATATGTTACTAGATTCATTTGGTTTGAAACTCTAGTTGTCTGTTTTCACTATTTGTACTTCTAGTGCTTTATACTTGGCCATATTTGACTTAAATGGCACTTAGATATTGTTGCCTGCCATTTTCATTAAAAAAAAAAAGGTATGGTGTTAACCAGTGAACTTTCCATGTCTTCTCAGCATTTCATTATTTTCTCAACTCTTATATCCCATGAGCCAAGAGTCAGTGCCTATGCATTTGTTAACGTCCATACTGTGTTTCGTGTGGTTTACTGTTTGTTTGTTTATTTCTCCATCTGCATAAGTGATCTAGCATTGCAGCGTTCTTTAGAATGAATGAACCACCGCTTCTTATCCGCTTCTTGAAACTTTCAGCTATGTATCTTGCTCGAGGAAATCATGAAAGCAAGAGCATGAACAAAATATATGGTTTTGAGGGCGAGGTCAAATCCAAATTAAGTGATAAATTTGTGGAACTCTTTGCTGAAGTATTCTGTTGCTTACCTTTGGCGCATGTGATAAATGAGAAAGTTTTTGTGGTTCATGGAGGCCTGTTCAGTGTTGATGGTGTAAAGCTCTCTGATATAAGATCAATTGATCGTTTCTGTGAGCCTCCTGAGGAGGGTAAGCCCGATACGGTTATTTTCTGCATATATTCATTGTCAACCTATTTACCGTTTCTTGTTTTTCTTTGAAGGCTTCTATTTGTCCATTGTCCAGATATTGAAGAAATTTTCATATCTCGGTTGTTATTGTTTTAATTATTATCTTTTGGTAGGATATCTTAATTATGGATATCATATCTTACTCATGGATGCAACAACGCATAGAATTTGATAAGTTCGTTTGTCATTTTGGTATGCATGTTAAAAAGATTGAGTGCTATTCAGATCACGTGTTGTTCTTTTAGCACTTAGCAGTCAAACAACAGTGTGGATTGCAGTTAACGTGACATTGTTGGAGTGATGGACTTGCGGTGTGGTGATAGTGGTATTGATGTCTAATGAATATTGAATAGACATCCAAATTTAAAGTTGGTATCCAATGGGATCCATCTAAGTCCAATGATAACGCAGTTAATTTTTTATTTTGTGTTATTTCGAAAGAAGCTTTTCATTTCATTAAAATTAGACCAATACCCCATTTAAACTTGTATGTTGAGCTTGTTCTTCTCAGCTTCTTATCAAGTGGAAAGATTGTTAACAATTATCAACATAACTGGTTTTTCTAAGGGTGGATTTTTGGAGAATGTGTGATTAGTGGTTAGGAAGTAAGTAAAAGATTATAGATGTACATACAAGATTGTTTTATCACTAAAATGCGTCGTTGGAAAGGAGTTTGAGAAAAAATGATTCTTTTGTAAAATGCAGGACCATACGGTAGCATATGCCCCAGTTCACAAACTATTTCTATTTCAAAATCGAAATCGATCTTACTAGTCGTATCCACATATTTGATATTTCATGGGAGTCATATGTACAACACAAATCTCCACTATTTATTTCCACTTCTATTTCTATTTTGATATAAACATAGTTTGCTAACAGGGTCTATATTTTGTTGAGCCTGCACGCTAACAAAACTTTTGGCATAGAAAGAGCTCTAAAGTCCAAATGGATTTCCCCCTTCCTTGCCACATCAGCTTGATATGGACTCTATCACCTTGCATTGGAGATGAATATTTTTGACATTGTATTTGACCAACGTTTTGAGCAATCCATGTAAATGCATTTATGCTTTCAGTAATTGTTCATATGGATCTTTGATTCTGCAGGAGCTGTCTTGCTGACTAGTGTTAAGCTTTATACAAAATTACTTGATATTTTGTCACTGCTGCCAGTGTTTGTTAATGGTTTTGGGATGTGTGGACGAGAATTGTCAGTCATGAGACTTCTACTAATTGTGCTGCTTTCTTGTGCGGTAATCTTGAAATTCTAGTTTGCTGCTTTTGCTTGATACCTTTCACCTACTTGATTTTTCCACAAGGGTGACTTCTTTAGCACAGGAAGAGAAAAGGAGAAGTAGCCGCCCCCGGGGGGGGGGGGACACTATGTTATTTCCTTTACTTATTGGGTATGTTTACTTGTTCGTTGGATCTCTAGGAATTCTTTCAGTCCGATAACATATTCGGAGTATTTATAGCATCCTTTATATATACACACACACACAAACCTACTTATTCCTCTTTCCAAAATTTGGAGTTAATAAATTTTTTTGGTTGAAACTGGTCCTAGGAAGCCTTGGGGACAAAATGAATGTGTGTGTGTGAGTGAGTGAGAGTGCGCAAGAGAGACATTTCAGAATATTAAATCTATTTCTTGAAGTGCCCTGACATATTACATATATGCTCAGTGGGTGGAAGAAATCAGGAAATGTACTGTTAATGGCCTGGATGAAGTAATGCTTGTACGAAAATTTTTGTGAGTTTCACGGGTTGACATATTTTTGGAGACACTTCCAATAAACTTTGGGCAGCAAGCGTGAATAAATTTGGGTTTGTTATTTTTATTATTTATTTATTATTTTATTTTATTTTTTGGGAAGGGGGGATGTTGGGGGTGGGTGTTATACTTTTCATGTAGCGTGAGGGAGGATAAGTTCAGATTCTTGAAAATCTGAAGCACATTTATTCATTCCTTTCTGTTAAATTGCCCATTTTAAATACTCAGCATACTAGTCAACAAATGCAATAAGTAGTTATTCTTCTACATTACACAAGAGAAGGAGACTGTTTGGTCATAACATCTTTTCTTTTTACAACCTGCCTTTTTTCCTTTTTCATTTTCAGAACCTCCCGTTCCGTCCATTTTGTGGCAAACTTTTTTTGGCAAACAGCTGATTAGTAGTTCCAGACTAACCTTGTTTTGTCTGATTTATTGTCAAAAACCATAGCCCGTAGGGATCTTAAGTTAATGATTGGCTAAGCTTACTTGAGAACTGATAGGTTTCTTCTGCACTCTCACCTGACACTATCCCCAAGCCTTCTAGGATTTCTGCAACTTACTTAGAGCTATTGGTATTCTGAAGAGATGGTCGAGTTTTAATATTTTCAATCAAAATTGTAACTTCGATGTCAACCTTTACTTTAATAGAAGAGATCGAAGCAGACACCGCCATTTGATGGGGCTACACTGCCCCGACTCTGGGGAAAAGGTTAAAGGAGATAATTATAGTAATTATATGAAATCTCCGTTATATCTGCTATTGGTTCAATGATTTTGTTGTCCTCCCTATGCCTCTATGTTCTGAGATGCTCCTTTCACTTTTGTATTGCAATCTTCTTGTGACACATTCTCGATGGAATTGTGGCAACATTGTGAAAAAGACTCCTGAGTTTGATGTTTTATCGAGTCTGATGTTCTTGACTGTAATGTGATTAAACAAGCTTCTAGTTGGAGAATTTTTTATTTTTTTCAACTTTACAATATGGTTTGTTAACTACATGCATAAAAGGGAAGAGTTTGGGTATCTAGACCTAAGCTGAAATCATTTCAAGTATTTTCATATGGGAGGCCTTGTCATCTGGGCTAAAAGAATTGGTTTCCTTGTATGTATTTGTTTGTTCTTGGGCATGGTCTATTGTATATTTTAGCAATGATTGTACGGCTACTTTTCGTGATATTATGCTTTCTCCTTTTCGTGAAGTTACATTAAAAAATAGTTTGATCTTCTTAAAGATGATCAATTCTGCTGTTAGATTGCACTGCATAGTTCATTTAGAATTTTCTAAAGGATGATATGTCGTGGCTAAACTTGTATTTGGAATGATCAATGCTGGTGGGCTTAATGTATTCTTGTTTGATGCAAACCAGGATTGATGTGTGAATTGCTGTGGAGTGATCCACAACCTCAGCTTGGGAGGGGACCTAGCAAACGCGGTGTTGGTCTTTCATTTGGTGCAGATGTTACTAAAAGATTTTTGCAGGACAACAAGCTAGGTAATTCCATTTATATGAATGACAGTGAAGTCTTTTTACATTTTCTTCAAAGATTTTTCACGTTTTCATTCCTCAATTACAGATTTAGTTGTGCGGTCACATGAAGTCAAAGATGAAGGTTATGAAATTGAGCATGATGGTAAACTTATCACGGTGTTTTCTGCTCCAAACTACTGTGATCAGGTAATATGTCTTGAGTGCAATCCCTTTCTTATTCTTTTATGTCACTCTCAATTTTAAATGTTGGAGCACAGCTCGGTTCATGGTCTATTGGCTCAGTTAAGCTTATCATTCCGTTATGCCATATGATATTTATTTTTGCCTCGGTTAAGGCCAGTAGACCAGTTTTTCTTTCACCATTTTAAATTAGAGGCAGCAGTAGGTGTTGCTGATTTCTACATCCCATTTAATTTTCCTGAAAGAGACAAAAGTGGAAGGCAATTTTAAGTTTTAATGTGACTTTGAATTGCAAAAAGTCAATGTTCAACAGTGATGGTGTATATGTAATACTTCGTAGACAAAATAGACCATCTTCTATGCTTCTGTTTTTGTTGATTATACTGTATTATTATGAATGCCAAAAATAGTAAAGAGATGAGTTAGATTTTAGGATGGGCTGAAATTAGAGCCGGGTTCTATTCTTAGGGGCCAAGCCTTGAGCTTGAAGTCCCCACTGAAAGCTCTACCAAGAACACTGGAATAATTAATGCCCAAATGAAAGACAGCATTTACTAGGCTAAAACCATGTGACTTTGCAAATTAACTTGTAGATTTCACCATCTGTAAAGAAAGCATGCCCCCTATTCTTCCAAGTTCAAATGGTGATACGGGCAACTATTTCTCTTGTACTTTCTTTGTTTACCTTAATGCTTAAAATTCATATGAAATTACTTCCAAACAGTGACTGGCAGATAGTTGATGATTGAAACTTTATGCCTCACATTAATTCTGCTTACTTTATGCAGATGGGAAATAAGGGTGCGTTTATTCGTTTTGAGGCGCCTGATCTGAAGCCAAATATTGTCACTTTTACAGCAGTGGTTAGTACCAAGCTTTGGCCCTTGCTCGCATCTTATTCCTGATTTTCCTTTTCTTCCCCTTCTGTTTTCATTGCCCAATTTTCTGGTGCTCAGGGAGTTGGATAATAATAAATTTCTGTTCTTTTTTCTTATGCATTGAATGATAATTTATGTTTTTGCACATATAATTTTGACACTGGAGTTTATTGATGATCTGCAGCCGCACCCTGATGTCAAGCCTATGGCATATGCGGACAACTTCCTTCGAATGTTCTCGTAAAGCATTCATAAACTTAAAACAGTCCGTGCTGTTTTTAGTTCACAAATGCAACATGGTAGTGAAGGCTGAAGAATACTTGGTTTACGACACGGTGAAGATATTTAACAGTGAATTTTGGGACTGTTTTGGTGAAGTGCCCATGTGTGGTCTTGAAAATTTAGATATGCTGTAAAAATCGACTCAAGCAACAACATTTTGCACCGCGAAAAGTCACCTAAATTGTATTCAAATTTGTTTTGCTGTATGACAGTATGACACTGTTCTGATTATCTTTTGCTGCATCATATATTCTGTCAATAATAATTAATTGATTCCCCATGTATAGTTCTTCTGTTTGTCATAGGACACCATTTGGGATTCCTGGAGACAAATAGGTCTGCTATTTGGTGCTTGTAATATGTTCACATATTTTTGCATTAAGCTGGTGGTTGTTCAGTAGAGTAAGAAATGCGGATTCTTTATGAACCTGAAACTAAATATGTTATTATGCGGTCAACTTTCCTTTTGTCGCGTGTGCGCGTCTTTTTTTTCCCGGTTGAGGGGAAATGGATTACATTAATTCTGATTGTGGTGTACAACAGAATCATGTTGTCACGAGTGTTTAGAAACATGTGATCTTCAACTTTTCAGTTAAATCTGAAAAATTAGATGTTTAGTGCTATGGATGGTGCCAGGCACTTGTGTGGCATCCATTTGGTACGTCACATGAATCTCGCCGGCTAATATGGGCCTGTTGTCAATTGATGTCATGTATGTGTTTGGTACTATTTATAGTATTAGATGTTTGATTTTATATTATTTCTTTTTTTTCTTGTCTCTTATGGAAATGCTGAATTATCTGCACGTCCATCATGTTTGATCATTTTGAAGGGTTGAATTCCCTTTTTACCCTCTTTTTCATTCAAATTTTCGAGATTAGCTCAAACTACGTTCCTTGATGGACACTGCAATTGCCTGCCGATCTGGGTATGGTCTTGGGGGTTAGGTGAAGTAAAATTGTTAACTAATTTTTAATCCAAAGACGGGAGTGCATAACACGTCACTATGAAAATAGGGGATCTCGTCATCATGGCAAAAGCCACCACCGTTTACCGGTTATTTGACCATGTTGTCTTTAAAACCCCCAACCCCCACCCCCCCCCCCCAAAAAAAAAAAAAAAAA
>CAVNYN010206236.1:0-20208 GCA_963692815.1 Nyctanthes arbor-tristis | reverse complement strand
TCTGTGCAACAGATCCTTCTAAGAGATTCTAAACTGCGGAATACTGATTATGTCTACGGTGTGGTTGTTTTTACTGGTCATGACACAAAAGTTATGCAGAATGCTACAGATCCTCCTTCTAAGCGTAGCAAGATTGAGAGAAAAATGGATAAAATAATATACATCCTTTTTAGTACATTAATTTTGATATCTTTTATAGGATCTTTCTTTTTTGGAATTCAAACCAAGAATGATATAGTTGATGGAAAGTTAAAGAGGTGGTATATCCGACCAGACAAAACGACTGTGTTTTATGATCCGAAAAGAGAAGCATTGGCTGCATTTTTTCATTTCTTGACTGGGCTTATGTTATATGGATATTTGATTCCAATTTCACTGTATGTATCCATTGAAATTGTGAAGGTTTTGCAGAGTATTTTTATCAATCAAGATCAGGATATGTATAATGAGGAAACAGATAAGCCTGCACATGCGAGGACCTCCAATTTGAATGAAGAACTTGGTCAAGTTGATACGATTCTTTCTGATAAGACAGGAACGCTGACATGCAATTCCATGGAGTTTGTCAAATGTACAATAGCAGGTATACCTTATGGACGTGGCATGACTGAAGTAGAAAGGGCACTAGCAAAGAGGAAAGGGAAGGCAGAACCTGACTCTGGAAATACGTCTTCTGATGCACAAGTGTCCATTGATGGAAACATTGACTCGGGAAAATCAATCAAAGGTTTCAACTTCAAAGATGAACGCATTATGTATGGTAACTGGGTTAATGAATCTCATGCCGATGTGATACAGAAGTTCTTTAGAGTTTTAGCACTCTGTCATACAGCCATTCCTGATGTCAATCAAGAATCTGGTGAAATTTCCTACGAAGCTGAATCGCCAGATGAAGCTGCCTTTGTCATAGCTGCAAGAGAACTTGGGTTTGAGTTCTTCGAGAGAACCCAAACTAGCATTTCTTTGCATGAATTAGATCATCAGAGCGGCAGAAAGATTGACAGGTGAAATTCCTCTGGAATTTTGTATTATCATTTAAGAATTTAAGAATAAATTGTTTGGTAATTCAGACTCTAATGAGCTCTAATATTTACCTGCGTCAAATACCCCATACCCCCCCCCCCCAACTGACCAGTGAGGCAGATGACTGTCAAAAAGACTGGGGATCCTCAATGAAATTTGGATCCATCTTCTTGACAACAGAAACAAGCAATGTTAAGTGGGAACACCAAAAATTCGCCAAATTGTTTGAGAACATGCATTGTCAAATGATTGTGAAATGGGCTTTTTTCACATAATACCTTCACAGAGGGCCATTCTGAAACGTGTAGAAATCCTGGTCTTTGCTGGATTGTTGGGTAGACCAGCTGTTGTGAGAAGAAAACTAAAGCACCAAAAGGATGTGATTTGATCACCACTTTTGAAAGATTCAGCTACCTCAGTTTAAAGAGAACAAAATTCTTATAATAACTCAAGATCTACTTGAACGATATATTTTAGCTTTTAAGTTAATTGTTTTCATTCAAGAATTTTTTCCCCTTCCATTTGACCTCCAGCATTCAAAAACAACATTAACTATACTTGCATTCATCTATGGCGTGTTGACAGATCATATAAGCTTCTACATGTATTAGAGTTCAGTAGTGCTCGGAAGAGAATGTCTGTAATCGTCAAGAATGTAGAAAACCAGTTGTTGCTCCTATGCAAGGGTGCAGACAGGTAGGTCTCCAAGTACATTCCTCTAGCTTGGTCACTGTACGAACACCATATAAACCTTTAATATTTCTGTTTCAGTGTGATGTTTGAGAGGCTCTCAAAGGATGGACGACGTTTTGAAGCTGCAACAAGGGATCATATTAAACAATATGCTGAAGCAGGTTTACGAACTTTAGTTGCCGCATATCGTGAGCTTAGTGAAGAAGAGTTTAAGACATGGCAGGTGGAGTTTCTGAATGCCCATACTTCTGTAAGTGCGGATCGAGATGCATTGGTGGACGCAGCTGCTGATAAGATTGAAAGAAACTTAATTCTCCTCGGTGCTACAGCCGTTGAAGACAAGCTACAGAAAGGGGTCAATATAAAACTTTCCATCTTGCTTAATCCTTTACCATTGTGTCTATTAGTTTTTTCAGTTTTTTGTCATTTGATCTTATTTAATTTATTTAATCAAAAGTGAACTTTTTCACAAATCTTCTACCGGTTGAACTGTGTCCATTGCTAACGGCTTCTGGTCTACACTTTTGTCTGGTGTGAAGGTTCCTGAATGCGACGCTCTTCCGATCTCTTGCAAATGCTGGAATTAAAATTTGGGTCATAACTGGTGATAAGATGGAAACGGCAATAAATATTGGGTAAGGATGACAAGGTTATCATGGTAGCAGTTTTCTTTATTTCTCATTGCTAGATTTGGGACTAGTCTCTTTTTGGTCTCAGTAACACGAAAATTCCTGTAGATATGCTTGTAGCTTACTGAGAGATGACATGAAGCAAATTATCATAACTTTAGAAACTACAGAAATAACTGAACTAGAAAAGCATGGAGACAAGGAAGCTATTACGAAGGTACAAAATCTTGGCATTTTTGTTTGATAAGAGTCAAGTTCAATATTAGATCATATGACAGGGTAAACTATCTCAGGCTTCAAGTGCAAGCATATCGAAGCAAATAAGAGAAGGAAATTCACAACTCAGTTTGTCTAAAGGAAGTTCTGTTTCCTTTGGCTTGATAATCGACGGAAAGTCATTGTCGTTTGTCCTCAACAAGAATTTGGAGGCTTCATTTTTGGAACTTGCGATCAATTGTGCATCTGTTATCTGCTGTCGCTCAACACCTAAGCAGAAAGCTCTCGTATGTACTCCCATCATGCTCATTTCGTTTCTACTTTTACGGAATTTCTTTGCTCTATATTTGCCCAAACATCAATATAATCTAATGGTGCTGTTGAAGAATTCAGGTTACTAGATTGTTAAAATTGGGTACTGCCAAGACTACGCTAGCAATTGGTGATGGGGCAAATGATGTAGGAATGCTTCAGGAGGCTGATATAGGGGTTGGCATCAGTGGTGTTGAAGGCATGCAGGTAAATCAGCTTCTGCTCTTAACTCTTTTCTTCATGCTTCTTGAAAGTTAAAACATAAAATAATCTGAGTGTCCAAATCCATCCTTTCCAAGAACTTTACCTCCTATGTGTTAATCTATTTATTTATCTCCATTCAAAGTACGTCTAGAGCTCTGAGAAGAACCTATGTTTTTTGGTGAATAACAACTATTAGTGGATATGTTTTCTACGCATAATCTCTCTTAATTGTTATTTTTGTATTTTAGTATATCATGTATCATGTCATGTCAAGAGCGCAACTATCTACTTTCACACATGTTTCTCATTTGTTGGTAGGGAGCCCAATTTGCCTTGTGTTTCTACGAACTTTTCCCATCATGTAGTGCATACCTTGTATTGAATCAGAAGAGATGCTTCTGGAACCCTAATGATGGAAGAATGACAGGACAGTTTTATAAACCAAACTTCAATGAATGATGATTTAACTTTTAGATTGGACAATATCCATTCAGTTGAGACAAGCCTTGGGGAAATTTTATTAATTTGGAGATACTTTAATAAAATTATTTTATTCCTGTATACCATGGTACGTCATGTGAACATGCCTGTGTAAGGTCTTCGCTAGGTTACTCTCATCTTTGCTATTTTTTCTCACATCCTTGGTCTTTCCTATTTTCTTTCTATTTTTATCATTTTGGAAGTTTAGCCTCATTCATCAGTAGACCCGTATGTGGATTTCAGATACCCTCTAGAATTCTGCTGCAAGACTTTTGAAAAGCTAGCTTGTGAAATAATATACTGTTTGAAGGCACTTTCTTATTTAGAGTGAATGCCTTATTTTTTATTTAATTTTTTTTTTTTTTTTTTTTTTGGGTATCCAGCTGGTATCATGTTGATGTTTATTCGCAGGCTGTGATGGCAAGTGATTTCTCCATAGCTCAGTTCCGATTTCTTGAGCGTTTATTGTTGGTTCATGGCCACTGGTGTTACAGGCGAATTTCCATGATGGTGAACATATTAATTCCCCCTCTTGTATTTTAAAGAATTAGTATGAAATTAGTCACATCTTTATCCTTATCAACTGCAATCACCCTTCTGATGTTAGTGTGTTAGCCCTGTCGACTACTCTGGATAATTTCTTTACTGTCTCCCAGTAGTAGCATGGTAGACACACAAATACAAAGCTGATGGAATTTTGTCATTTCTAGAGTCCCTTGCTTGTTGCTATTAAGAAGAGTTCATAATGTTGCTTTTTGCCTAGTTCTTACCTCTTCGTCATTATACAAGTGCAGATATGCTACTTTTTCTACAAGAACATCACATTTGGGTTCACTTTGTTCTGGTTTGAGGCTTATGCTTCTTTCTCTGGTCAACCTGCTTATAATGATTGGTACATGTCATTCTACAATGTGTTCTTCACTTCACTTCCGGTTATTGCTCTTGGTGTTTTTGATCAAGATGTCTCTGCATGGCTTTGTCTTAAGGTATGGCCATACATTTTGTACTATGTTACACACTAGAACTCTGATAAAATCTCCAGCTAAGTACAGATCTTAGTTATTTTAACCAATTTTTTACTTTAATACTCATTTCATTCATGCTTTATATGACATTGGTGCATGTTTAGGACTTATGTATAATGAACCAAAATTTAGCCCTTTTTCCTGTATGAATAACTGTCCAGTTCATCCTAGACAACATGCACAAAAGAAGGATAGCTTATGTCATTGGTGTGTGATCCACAGTATCCGATGTTATATAAAGAGGGAGTTGACAATGTTCTCTTCAGTTGGCCTCGCATTCTTGGCTGGATGCTAAATGGCGTTGTTAGTTCCATGATCATCTTTTTCTTCTCGACAAGATCAGCTCTAAATCAGGCTTTTCGAAGAGACGGTCATGTTGTTGATTATGAAGTACTTGGGGTTCTGATGTATACTTGCGTTGTTTGGACCGTTAACTGTCAAATTGCACTGTCCATCAACTACTTCACTTGGATCCAGCACTTTTTCATCTGGGGAAGTATTGCCTTCTGGTATGCGTTTTTAGTGAGTTATGGTGCTGTGAGTCCTATAATATCTACAACGGCCTACAGAGTTCTGGTTGAAGCCTGCGCCCCCAGTCCATTTTACTGGCTCGTCACACTTCTGGTTGTCATTTCCTCTCTCTTACCTTATCTTTCATACCGGACATTCCAAGTTCAGTTTCAACCTATGATCCATGACATTATTCAAAGACTACATTCAGAAGGCTCGGAAGCAGAAACTTCGGGGGAGTTGTTCCTTGGAAACAATGACGGATCTGGTAGGGAAGATAAATTGAGAGACCGAGAATCATTGATTTGTAAATAGCTTATTAAATTTTAGAAGAATGAATATAGGTGGGTGGGTAGTCAGGTTCAAGAGTCATACTCATAATGTGGCTCTCTGCTGTATAGAAGGGGAGTGCATGCGTAAGATTTTAACGTGTCTATTTCCTTTGAGAAAACATGTCATTATTCTTCTTTCGCCAAAAGAAATCACAGCAGTTTAAGAAACCTTTTAAAAAGTCAAAAGACTATGAAAGTTGGGCCATGGGGGTTACTCTCTGACGCGGGCTGGGCTTGTATCCATGTTGGACCTTGAATTCTAGACAAGCCCAAACGTATGTTCTTCGATCTAGTTGTTTCTAGTCCATAATTTTATTTTTAATTAAAAAATTGAAAAATAGAAAAAGACACAGAAAAAATATGAACGAGAGAGGGAAGCTGTAGGCTTTCCTTGTTTTCTTCTTTTTTTTTTTTTTTAAAGGGGTTCAAAGGTACATGTAATCTCTTGTAATGAGATCTAAATATTCTCTGATGTAAAATATCAACATTTGGTGAGTAGCATAATATATTTACTTATACATTTATTTTTTAAAAAAAAAATGGAATTGACGTATACTCCTTAAAAAATTCTTGTTTCGTTACGTACGCAATTCACCTGTGACATGCCTCACAATGAATGAGACAAATTTCATTTCTTCTCGATCGAGTCTTTGATATCAGTTAATCCAAAAACATTTTAAGTACTAACAATATATTTGATACAATGATTTGAAAATAATACGCAAAACGATATATTTCCATTATATTCCTCAGTTTTATAAAGATAGATTACTTGTTATATCAAGCTTATATGTAATTTTTATTTTCCGTGTTTGTCCCTAATTAATTAATCATTTAAATTACCTAAGTACTAAAATATTAAGGAAAATGAGTCAAGTAGTGTACTCCATTCAATATTGGCATTAGCAACCGACGGCCCTTCACATTTGAGCTTGATATAATGATATTAATCCATTCTACTTTGTTTAATCCATCCTACTTTGTTCAATATAATTAATTCTTAGGCAGACAGGATAAAATGAAAAAAAATACCCGTAAAAGTAAATATTCCAACCACGTTACCCACTATTTTTTAGTTTGTGTGATTTTTATATTTGTGATGCGGAGGAGTAAATTGTTAACCTCTTTTAATAATAATAATAATAATAATAATAATAATAATAATAATAATAATAATAATAATAATAATAATAATAATAATAATAATAATAATAATAATAATCTGAATTAAAGTCCAATTGGTCTGAGCAGTTTTAAAAATTAGACCCTGATTTTATTATTTCAATTACTTTGAGATATTGATCAATCAAATTCAAGCTTTCCCTCCTCTCCCCACATACATTGAATTCGCACTGAAAGCCGGTTGATATAAATTTATATATTATTAGAATATATGAAAATTATTATTCAACAGAATTAGGTCAAATAATTCATTATAACAAGATATCCATCAATTGATAGTCCTGCAAATTTCTTTTCTTTCTTTTCTTCCACACTTAATTGACATTCTAACTGGAGACCACTTGAAATCAAATTAGGATGGAATCAGTCAAATGATAGCTAATTGGACGCACTTCTCCCCTCTTGAATTATTTGGATCATCTAGATTCATACGACAATCCAAAGGGCATAACAACAAATAATTTCATAATTTTCATCTCACTTTTTTATTGCTTTGTTGTTAGTTTAGAAAAATACTCATTATCTTTCATAATAAGTGATATCTACTATTAGACGATTAAGATGAGTCCTGTATGTGATGCTAGGTCAACCAATGGATCAAATCTAGAATATTATTATATGTCTACCAATTTTGTTAACAAAATAATTTCTTGGCATTGACGTGTACACTTATGTAAGCCCTTGGCAGCCGATTAACTACATATATAAACTGTAGAATCTCATGCAAAGCAAATAATAATAATAATAATCAAAATATTCAAATGGACTGATGGGCTACGTATATATAATAATAATACTAGTATATTCACGTCTTTTATTACCATTCTAGAAAGTCAACTATTTCCCCGAAACTTTAGCATTATGATTTGATAGTTGTACTTGTCTTGTGGATAAAGCTTTGTAGCATTCCCAGTTTTTGCTGGTGGAAGCATCTGTATGGTTGGCGGCCTTTCCTAGCCTTCCAGATGGCCGCCTCTAATTCCACTCCTTTTTAGTCACATTAACGGGGGGGTGTTTGGCATACTCACGATCTCTCGCTAACATCTAGTGAGTAATCGCTTCTCTGGATCTCATTATTTTTTTATTTATAATTTTACTTATTATTAATTTAATGAATGTTTAATTATAATTATATATTTTAAACTTCTTATTTTTAAATGAATTTTTCTAACTTAAATGGTATTGAGCATGCTAATGCTATGTAGTATAACATTATCATATATGATGTGTTAAATTAATCTATTAAAGTTCATTCAATTCAAGTGAGCTTATTTATTATCAAAAGTTATTGGTTAAATCTTATTTAATAAATAAAAAAAGAATTGAAATGAAAAAGTTGATTTAGTCGTTAAAAACTCCCCTCCTCCACCCCTTTGTAATGACAAAATAATTTAATAGTAGTAACATTAACAAGAAAGTTAGCATTAGCCAAAAAAAAAAAATGATTCTTTCTAATATGGCATTGATTTTGCATTGGGTTAATTTCGCAAATCGTCCTCAATTTTTGGGTTAAGAACCGATTTCGTCCTCAATCTTTTTTAGGACACCTCACAACCCCAACCTTTCAAAGTGCACACAAATCATCTCTATTTCTACTGTTCCGCCAAATTTTTATCAAAATGACAATTATACCTTTCATAAACATTTTAAACTCTAGTACTGTCGGCGGCAGGCCACCGGAATGATCTATTCTGGAGGTCAAAAAAGGGGGGGTGAATCCCCCCATTTTGCTGCCGGAAATGGCAACAAAATGGGGGGATTCACTTCTTATTTGTGCTGTTATTCTGACAACACAAATATTACCGAAAATGACAGCTATTTTACATATAAACGTAACCAATTTAACACAGCAAGTGGAATTAAACGCGTGTTCTTAGCATTTACTTCTGGAAGCACACGTGTGAAGGAAGCTCGTGAGTCGTATCATCCAAGTAAAGGCTCCTCCCCCACTCCCAACTAACACCGTCAAATTCGCCGTCAGCACGTTTCCTGGCTATTCTCCTCTCCTACTTTGGATTTTGTCCTTGCCCCTCGCATAATATAAAATGCTCCCTCCTCCGTCTTGTTCCCCCATTTCTCATCTCTCTCTCTCTCTCTCTCTCTCTCTCTCTCTCTACACATAAGATAAAATGAATAGTGCCCAAGAGGATATTGGCATCTGTCCGAGCTTCAGTTGTTACTCAGCAGACGGATTGGCGGAAATTGCTGTAAAAGTGACAGAAGAGAGCCTGGACGACGTTTTGGAAAATGCGGACGACAATTATGATGAGGATTTTGAGTTTACTTTAGTGCGTGAAAATCAGCAAGTTTTAACCGGAGACAACAAAATCGAGCCGATTTTTCCTGTATTTAGTCGACATCTTTGGTTAAATAGCATAAGTAACGATGAAAAGCTAGCGGAATCGTCTGATCAGGTGGAGAGCATTAGAATCCCGTTAAACAAATTATTAATCGGAGATCGTGCCAACAAGGAGCGCGAGATTCCTTCGTCTTCCTCGTCCGAAGCGGATGAATTGGAGAGCATACCACCTGGAACATACTGTGTCTGGAGGCCAAAGGTGGCGGAGCCGTCACCGAGCCAGTGTAGGAAAAGCAAATCCACTGGATCCGGCTCCAGGAGGTGGAAGTTCCGCGATTTGATGCGACGGAGCAACAGCGACGGCAAGGACTCGTTTGTCTTTTTAACGCCGAAGCACCGGGAAGAGAAACCGGAAAAGACAGAAAATAATTCAAATTCGAAAAAAGTAAAGCCAAAAGCCGCCAGCCTGCACGGCGGTGCCCCGGGATCGCCGTCGGCGCACGAAGCACACTATATACGGAACCGAGCAATAAAAGAAGAAAACAAGAAGAAATCGTATTTACCCTACAGGAGAGACCTGGTAGGGTTTTTCACAAAAATGTCAACGGTTTAGGCAGGATTTTCTTTCGCCCCTTCCTCCTAGAAACTCAATGGTTGTACCACGAGTTGAAATGGTGGTACCGGTAGCCCAAATCTTTTTATTTATTTTCATGTTTTTCCATTTATATCCATAACTAATTAAGGTATAAAATATACTTAATCTTATGTGCAAAGATTGCAAATGTCATTTTCTTTGTTGCTTCTAGGAAAGGGTCGGTGGTGTTGGATTCGCCAAGTTTTTCAAGCAAAGTATAATTAATAGAGTTGTGACATTAATGCTTGTGTTTGTAATTTCTGTGAAACATATACAGAAGGCTGAATTTTATAAAGGTAATTTACATTTAACGTCTTAAATTTTTTAAGTATTTATAAATCATGTTTTCAACTTTTAATTCAATTTTTAATTTTTCTTATATAGGTTTTCAACTTTTCGAAAATATCTTCTGTTCAGTCCGAAAACCGTCAAATTCCTACGTTAAAGTTAGAGTCATTTTTCATTAAAATATAAAAAATTAATATTTTAATCTTAAAAAATAAAAAAATAAAAAGAAAAAGGGGGAGTGAGTCTTCCCTGCCATTATTGCCATTTCGGCAGCACTGTCAGAAATGGTAGCAAGGGATTTTTCTATTTTTTTAAATTTTTTGAAATTAAAATATTAATTTTTTATATTTTACAAAAAGTGCCTCTTATTTTTAATTGATGAATTTGACGGTTTCCGTCATCAGGAACTAAACTGGAGATTTCTTTAAAGGTTGAGGACCTACAAAAGAAAAATTAAAGGTTGGAGACATAATCTATAAATATTTAAAATGTTAAATAAGTTAAGTGTATATTACTCATTCCATAATCATCTCTAAAATTCGGTGAGATTATAATGAGCAAATTGATAGTTGTACTACCTTCGTCTTAAAAGGATAATCGATTGTTCCGTTTTTGTCCATCTTAAAAAGATAATATACTTATTATATTGAGTATGTATTTAATGTTTCATTTCTATATGTACCCTTAATTAATTACTACATTCGTCCCATAAAAATAGGTTCAGTTTCTATTTTAATTTCTCTCACATTATAATCCACTAATATGAGACGTATTCAACTATCTATGCATTGAAAGTATATCAAGCAATTAATGAGACATAAAGATATAAGTGGGAAAAATAAGGTAAAATTTAATGTTTCAATTGTGTTAACTATCGTTTCTTAAATTATGTGAAAATAACTATTGAATTATCTTTATGGAACAGGGGGAGTGATAGTGCAGGATACTTAAAGAAAGATTTGAACAGAGCTTGTAGTCTGTAATCATAAAACATTTTGATTAAAAACTCTCATTAAATCAAATATTATAGGGTGGAACGATTATCGCGTGAATATTTTATACTTACAGATAGAGCAATTAATGTTGCATTCGGAAGAAGGAAGAAATGATCTTAGAGTATCTCTAATCCAAATATTTAGTTTCAGGGTGACATAAAAAGAGAGAGATAAACATAAAATGTATACATTTCAATTTCCTCTCTTCTTTCCCCGTCTTCTTTCTTACCGTTTTCTTTCTTTATTTTCTATATTTTCTTCGTAATGTCATTGACACTTTTTATACTTAGACATTGTTAAAAGACAATGTGGAGAGAAAATGGAAAATAAAAAGAGAAAAATGTAAGGAAAAGCAAAAAGAAGAGAGAAAACATTAAAATCTGTACATTCTGTATTTATCTGTCGCATCCACATTACTATGAGACTATATATTTATATTGGAGATGCTCTTAAGGTTTTGAAAATTGAAATCATTTTACACGTTTGGGCAATCAATTTTGAGGTGATGAAGCACGTTTGATTGTACTTAATACAAAATGTGTGACTCACCCACATAACTATTATACGTTTGATTGCACAGTGTTCATGTACAAAAAAGCATTAGTAGTCTCAAAAAGTCAAAGCTGAGTTAATGGGTTAAATAAACAAGCCCAGTTCATGTCTAAGCTAGACTATTTATTGATCTCAACCCAGTCCAGGAGATTCCTTGCTAGAACATATAGTTCCGACCCATATTGATGTCGGGAAAAGTTACAGAAATATCTACCTGGTAGGGTGGTCTACCTCCACAACATGGGATATCAGCTCGAAATCAAAATAACTAACATATTAATAATAATAGGTCGGTTTTATTTCGAACAAGTTGGGCATATCTTTGTCACCTCATTTTGGACTGCATATCATCATGTGGATGGTAATTCCCCCCCCCCCCCCCCCGAGTTACTTTACCTAAATTTCTCTCGGCTGTAAAGTATATTTAAAACGTCCCCAAAAGGACATCATTTATTGGCTCAAAGTTGTATTCTTATTTTTGTCTGAGGGAAAACTGAGGGTGCATCATAAGGACAAAGTGCGGAAATTTGTGTTGGAAGAAATTATTGTTAAATGTCTTCTTTAGACAATTAGTCTGTAGTTGTCACAAAATCTACTAATAAATAAGCTCTTGATGTTGTCTCTACACCAAATTAAATTAGGTGAGACGGCGCCTTAAAGAAATCATTATTGTGTGTTCGAAATTTTGCACCACTCTTTTACATTATGTCATGTTCACTGATGTTGAATTTTACACCTACCTATCGAATTGAGTTGTATGGGTGTAAATGTGTTCACCAATATTGAATTTCACATCAAGCTATCGAATTGAGTTTTTTCTTTCTTTTTGTAGCATCAAAGAGAGTTTAGGCGAGAAGAATGAAAAGTGCGATTGGTACATATAAGGTGTACAAACTTTGTATACACACCCATAAATTTATGCACGCAAAAAAATTATCTTTTCATGTAAGATAGAGCCAAAGACATTTAAGTATATACATTAGAGGTATATATAAATTTTGTATATTTTATATGCACAAATAACATTTCTCGAAGAGAATTAAACCCTTAAATAAAAATGTAATAAAAGAGATTAATTTCACATTTTGGCCCCAGCCGTTTCAGTTAGTATCGCCCGGATCCCTAGCCTTTATTTTTTTTTCCAACTCGTTGGGTCTTTGACCTTTCATTAATTAGCAGAAGAAGTCCTTTTTCTATTGTTTCCATCCATTTCTCCATTAAAGTTCCTGGTCAAATTACCATTATGACCTTTATCCTTTCAAACTAAAAAACAAAAGGTTCAAAAATACCCAATATTACTATTAACTTTCTAATAAACTTACCGTTGTACCCGTTAAATTTTAATTTTAAAAACAAAAGGTTTAAAAATATTGAAAATAATTAAAAAAAAAGAGAAAAGAAAAGAAACACCCAACCCCAAACCCCCCTCTCATCTCGCAAGAATGGCGACTGAAAATGGCCGCCGAAATGTTGCTATTTCCATCTGCCAAAATGAAAGACGGTTGCCAGAAATGGCACCATTTTTTATAGCTAGAAATGACAACAAATTGCTGCCGGAAAATACTACTAGAAATGACAACATCTCCTTTTTGGCTAAAAAAGGGGGATGAATTCCCCCATCTACTGCCGAAAATGGTAGAAGCCCATTTTTAATCGCTAGAAATGACAACAAGATGCTGTCGTTTCGGCGACCTAAAATGGGGTGGATGAATCCCCCAATTTGTTGCTGGAAGTGGCATCCATTTCTGGCAGCAAAGGATAGGTATGGGCATCGGTTGAGTCGGTCGTGATTTTAAAACTTAAACTAAATCGAAAATCGATGGTTCTTTGAGAATTAAAACCAAACCAAAACCAAACCATTCAATTTTGATTTGGTTTGGTTAAGGTTATATAAAAAATTATAAAATATAGTTCAATGATGTTATCGACTAAAGGTAAAAAGAGAAAAATATGTACTTGTAGGAGTAGCAATAATACTCTATAGTTTAAGTTATATAATTTTAATAGAAAGTGGGATTTTTTGGTAACTTTATTCTTTTAACTTTAAAAATTTAAATAAAAAATTAAGTTAATAAATTTAAAATCAAATCATTTAACTTAGTTATGGTTTTCATACTTATGATTTTGAAAACGTAACGAAACCATAACCAAGTGATTATTCATTTTAATAACTACAACCGTTTAAAAATTTAGAAAAATCGAACCAATCCAGACTATGTTGCTCGGTTTTAGTTTAGTTCGGTTCGGTTCGGTTGGTTATGGTTATTTTGCACAACCCTAGACAATGGGGTGGACTCACCCCCGCTTTTTTTGCAGTAAAAAATGGTAGCATTCCAGCTTTTCTATAGCCAATTTCCGACAAAGGAGAGTATTTTCTTTTTCTTTTTTTAATATTTTTAAACGTTTTGTTTTAAAAATTAAAAAGTTAAGGGGTATAATGACAATTTTATTGAAAAGTTAATGACAATATTAACAGCATCCTTAAAAAAAATCTTTCATGCGAATTTATGAAAAGTTAGAGATCAAGGAGGCCGAAGACCCACCTGATACTTAACTTAAAGATTGTGGATGAATTGTAAAATTAACCCTAGTAGAAACTTAACTTAAAGATTGTGGATGATTTGTAAAATTAACCCTAGTAGAAACTCATTAATAGAGTATCTCCAATGCGATTTCTAATATAGATGTCTATTGGAGGAGAGAGATAGAGAGAAGAAATCATTTTAATTGAATATATGAATGGAAAGCGTTGTAGAGGAAAAAAAAAGAAGGAAAAACGAAAAAGATAGAGAGAGATAGAAAGATATTAAAAAATAATAATAAATTAGTAGTGGAAAAAGTAGGGAAAATGTGGAATAAGTGAGAGAAAAACGAATTAAGAAAAATGAAAATTAAAAATTAGGGAAATACGTGGGACCAAAGAAAAAATGTGGGTCTTTCCCTTTGATGTTGGGAGATCAGGGGCGGAACCAGGAAGATAGCCTAGTGGGGGCCAATGGTAAAGTGAGAAGCTCTTAACTAGTGATATACGATTTATTTTATTTTTTTCTTTACACAGAACAAAACTTATAAAAACAGAAGAATAATGATATTTTTTCTCATCTAATGAAACAACTATCTCATGCATATAAACATTAAACATTATACAATAACCTCAAACAAAGATAACTTTAAAAGTTTTTATAATTTGAATTCAATACAAAACAAAATTTCAATTTATTTATTTAATGATTTAAACCCATAAAACTTTACACAAGGGAACATGTTGGACATATTTAAATTTTCAAGCTGCTAGATTAAAGTCAAGTCAGAGAATTGAATTTTTTATAGAACAAAGAACTGTATAATGAATATTTGTATTTAATCAACAATAAAACAAATGTACTAATTATTTTTTGTCTCAATTTTTTCTTCTATTTCCTTATTTGTAATCTATTATATTCATGGAAAAGAGTTAAAAAGTGGAAAAAGAATACTCAAATTTCACGTATATATACCTAAAAAAAGAAAAAAAAAATTAAGGGCAAATGGGGCCCAGGGACTCCTAGGCCCCCAGTGGCTCCGCCACTGTGGGACATTGTCCACATTTTAGACCACATGAGACCTTGCAGCTGTGCAATCTATATTATCAAGTTGCGTGGGGGTGTAATGTGTTAATTAGTCAAAATAGCAGTCTGGCTTTAGATTTAATTAGTAAATGTATTATAGTCCTTTAGTTTTAATAAATGCTAGCATAAGTAAAGCATTATGGTTTGAAAGACAAGGTGGTAAATTTGTTGAAAAATATATACAAGTCCCCAGAAAAATTAACGAAGTAAAATGTGGCATACAATCAAGTAATTGACCTAACTTTGACGTTAGAGTCGGGGAAGATCGAATAACTTATAACATTATCACACTATAATGATATGGTAATGAAATGACAACATTCTACTTGTTTTTTCTCGTAAATCTGAGTCACATGTGGCGGTTAACGTGGGCATATATGTCGAAAGCATGGCAAAACAATGTTGACATACTAAAAAACTGCTTAGGCCTATATGTATATATATATAGCAGCCCTGCACTGCCTTAATTTCCAGCTACAAAAATGCTCCTTACTGTATCTCTTTTAGAAAGTGGCCGTTTGAAATGTCTCTTTGCAAACCAAATTTTGAAACCAACCCACAAATTATCATTATTAATTATGCTTTGTACTTATTTTCTTTTTTGAGTACCTATGAAATGATCTTTTAGGAGCTGGGATTTCGTTTTTAATAGAAACCTCTGAAAGAAGCCAATCCAAGGAGATCTCGTCACAAAGTACTTCCATTGGAAAGAAACGAGTAGAAGTTATTCTCAACAAGTGAGAAATTCAAACTGTCGATCAATTCTAAAGTTCTAAGAAGTTTTGGTGCAATTGATTATCTTCTCACCTAAAGCATGCACATCTTTGTATTCAAATCCATAACTATCAAACTCCTCCTGCCACGTAAATCAAGTATTTTCAGTCCAAAGTTATGATTGGTCATGTATAGATCCATGAATTGCAATGAAATTTTTGATCTTATGCACTGATGATCAACTTCTTAATTATAATTATTTACTCTCTCCCTTTTCCGCTTTTGTAGGACGTGGTCAAGACAATGATTCTATTCATATGTGCACGCACACGAACTTATGGGTACTCGTTTTCTTTCATAAGTTAATTTCGGTCAACAGTGAGTATATATAAATTATATATTGCACTTAACAATATAATTATATAAAACATGCATTCAAATGGTCTTCAAACGATTCCATCCTTTATTATTGGTGTCACTACAGAGTTTCCATATGATTAATCCTCACAACTGATCATACTGAAAGGAATTAGGACTTAACAATTCTCAAGAAAGAAGGAAGTGTATATGTAGTATATGGTATGGTATATATTTCAAAGAAAAAATGAAGACTAGAAAATTGGGGGGGAAATCATGAAATTATATTGTTATATATTCTCATTATTAATTATAAATCACTGGCAAATTCATTCAAAGAATCAAATTCAACGAAGTAGATAAAGTAAGAGCTCAACCACCCGAACCAAGTTCAAGAGATAGGACCTTATCTTTTTATCATCCTTCACCCATCACCGGTTCACCTCATCAATTTGTATCCACACTTTCTTGTCTGTCTATGTAAACCATAATAAATGCAATTTAAATTGCGCAAACCCTTTAATTCTTTTCAACAAGAAGAGGACGCCGGAGATTTTATGAGTCTGGTCATGAAATATATATGTGACGAGACTTCTTGTTTGAATCTCATTATACACACAAATTAATTTTACATACCACTAATTTGACTATTGGTTTCACAGTTACACAATTATAACCACACATTTCAAACACCAATTAATCTCCACACACATTCAATTCTCATTATAATTTCCTCCAAGAGGAGGGAATAAAAAAAAAAAAAAAAAAGGAAAGAGGCAAAAATTGGCCAACATTAATCCCGAGTTTGTCCATGTTCAAATATTTGAATTTGGTCATGATAAAATTTTTTGTTTAGACGCGAGTATCATTGTGAAGAATTTTTTTTTAAAAAAAATTAATAATAATAATAATAATAATAATAATAATAATAATAATAATAATGCATGTAAGACTCAAAACAATATCCAAAAGCAAGGAGGAGTCGTGGCGAATGGCCATTGCATGCAGGTCACATTTCATGCATAGAAAGTATTAATCACAAAACTGATAGATATTCATATTCATCAATGCGAAAAATCCCTCCATAATAATTCCATGAGAGAAAATCAAATCTCCAGCGTCCAAATCTCATCTGCAATATAAGAAGCTCTAATTTCTGCAGCTTTCACTTTCATTATACGACGGTGGGGGTGGGGTAGGGTGAGGGGTGGAGAGTGGAGTGGTCGATTGAGTCATTATAAAGGCTGCAAATTGTATGTGACGGTGCACAATGTCGACCGTTAACGGGTGCGCTCTCGCTTCTTTCGTTCCCACCTCACAATCTTCTTCTTCTTCATCCGTCAAGAGACGCCCTGTTGTAGTCTGTCAAGCTTCCTCTAATTCCCCTCCCAGTCTCATTCAAAACCGCCCCGTTTTTGCCGCCCCTGCTCCCATTATCCACCCCCTCCTGGTACGTAAAATATTTGGATTATTATACTAAGTTGACAAAGATTTCTTGTTTCAATCAACCATATTATCATAAGACATTGCAATTTTTAGTAGAATATATTACTATACAATCTTGGACTACCTGGGAGGTTTTGCTTTCTTATACAAGTTCTACTAAAAACAAATGCAGAGAGAAGACATGGGAAGGGAATACGAGGAAGCCATTGCTGCACTTCAGAAGCTTCTCAGGTTTGGATAAAGTGGAACCCACATTATCCATTTCTTTAAATTCTTTTGTTGAATTCCCTAAAAATAGATAGAAGAGCTGTAACTGAAAATGATTAACATTTGGCTTGGGCGGTATTTATTGAAAACTTGATTTTGATGCAGTGAGAAGGAAGAATTGGGACCGGTGGCTGCAGCAAAAATTGATCAGATTAAAGCAGAGTTAGCAACGGCTGACAGTACCGCCATTTCCAGCACTACTGTCGAGCAACTGAAAAATGGCTTTGTCCACTTCAAAAGAGAGAAATACGAGTACGATAGAAACACTCATTTTCGCAAAATTTGGAGCCCGTTATATGAGATTAATTCTTAAGGTTTTCTTGTTTGCTGAATTCAGGAAAAATCCAGCCTTGTACGGTGAACTTGCTAAAGGCCAGAGCCCTACGGTATGTACATAAACAACAAACACACTAGCTTTTCCGATCTATTTTCTGATTTTTTAGTCTCTTCTCTGTTCATTATTATCTTATAATAATTGACGAAAAATGATGAATTCAACATGGAAGTACATGGTGTTCGCGTGCTCTGATTCGCGTGTCTGCCCTTCACACGTCCTGAATTTGCAACCCGGGGAGGCATTCACAGTCCGCAACATTGCTAACATGGTCCCTGCCTATGACAAGGTTAATAACTTTCCATCAGTAAATGGTTCTTCTTCTTCTTGTAATTTTTTAAAGAAGAATATATATCTCGAGTTGTATGTGTTTTCAACAGGTTAGATACTCAGGAGTTGGATCTGCCATTGAATATGCTGTTCTGTTCCTCAAGGTGATAAACCGAGATTTTCATTTCTTGATGCCTAAAAGAGTGTTGTTTTGAAATTGTTAAGGTGGGATTCTCAGAATATTCTTTGACAAATGACAGGTGAAGGAAATTATAGTCATTGGACATAGCGCCTGTGGAGGAATCAAGGGGCTTATGTCTCTCCCAGATGATGGATCCACCGCCACGTAATTAAGCCCCCCATTCTTCACTTCAAAAGATGATTTCTCACTTCTTTTTCTCATTCTCAAAATTCAAAACACAAGTCTAAGATAACCGAGAAAACTCTCATTCTACTTCATGAATGGATGCAGTGAGTTCATTGAAGACTGGGTGAAGATCTGTTTACCTGCTAAAAACAAGGTGAAAGCAGAGCACGGGGATGCACCTTTCGGCGATCAGTGTGGACAATGTGAAAAGGTAAAGAAACCCTACTCTGATATTATGACTTTAGTTTCCATAATAAAAACATTTAAACGATCTGTAGTATATTTATGCTTCCAACTGCAATTAACAGGAAGCAGTAAATGTATCACTTGGAAACTTGCTGAGTTATCCATTTGTGAGAGAAGGATTGGTGAAGAAGACTCTGGCACTAAAGGGTGGATACTATGATTTTGTCAACGGAAGTTTTGAACTGTGGGGACTGGAGTTTGGCCTTTCTCGATCAGTCTCTGTATGAACAAAGCCACCTCAACCCATCCATCCATCCATCCATGCATCCATGCATATAATGATAATATAATATCAATAAAATAAAAATCTCTGTTCCCTAACCAGTTTTTTATGATGATGTCAAGAATATGAATCTTAATTTCTTGTATTCTCCTAACACTTACCAAGAGAGCGCACACATATACATATGTTGTTAACAACTAAGTGTAAAGGAGAACATCTGTGTCTGTTGAGTGAGTCCGTCCTTAATTTCCATGTAATAATAACAATAATCCAGAAAGTTTGATTTATGAGAATTATTAAAATAAGTTTGTAACCATCCATCTTTATCTCCAGTTTTATTTATTTCAAAATTTTTTTTTCGGTTTTTTAGGTAAAAGATGTGGCCACAGTACTGCATTGGAAGCTCTACTAAAATTGTGCAAACTTGCAAGGGGCTAGATCTCCTCTTTTATGATCTTACTTATTACGACTGCTTCATGTGAACAAAAATAAAATGATGCTTCTTGTTTTCCATAGAGTCAATGAATTCGAAACTTTATGTGTAACTAATGGGTTTCGCGAGATTCTTATATTTGTAAATATCATTTTCCTTACCAATCATCATACCGATTGTTTGAATAATATATGCAAAATTGTCTATGCTAAAGAAAGAAAAAGAAGGGAGGGGGAGGGGGGAGGAAATGTTTTAAATCTTAAAATCATGCTCTCACAAATGACTCTGCAATCAAGATTCAAACGGCAAGTAATTCCCCAATTTCCGTTGGAACCACATAGCATCTGAATCAATCAGCATGCTCTTCAAAAGTAGTCATCCGAGCGTATGAGATGACATCGCTATGCTTCTTCATGTCGTGTGACTTGAAATGGAAAAGTCTGTTTAAATGTAAGAAATATGATAGCCACAATCACCCTTACTAAATCACATATGGTGATAAGCAACATTACTCAATACTTTCAAGCTTTCTAAACCAGCCCCCCCCCCCCCCCGGGGGGGGGGGCGCC
>CAVNYN010206232.1:0-24926 GCA_963692815.1 Nyctanthes arbor-tristis | reverse complement strand
ATTCTGGGGCCGCTTGATTCTAGGGGCGGGACGTAACTTTAAGGCGGTGTTAATTGCTATATTTTTAGAGCTTGAGAGGAGGGAGCAGGAGCAGTTGGCTATGGCTTTGTGGGGAATATGGACGGAGAGGAACAATGCGTTCCAGAGGGGCCAAAGTACGGTGGGAGCTGATTTGGTAGATGGGGCATTGAGTTACTTGTATTACTACCAAAGCTTGGCTCTAAAGCAAGCTAATGTGGAGGGTGACGGGAGAAGGTTGCTTTATTAGAGGATGGCGGATGTGGGGACAATGAGGGGGACTAAAGTGGCTTGTGATGTTGGGACAAGGAATGGCAAAGTGGGAGTAGAAGGAGTGATGTGGGATAATGAGGGAATTGTGGTTGGTGTTTTTGCATGTTCCGTTCAGCATTCGTATGGAGTGGAAGTGGCCGAGGCATTTGGGGAGCAATATGGCTTGCAATTATGCATTCAATTTCGGATTGTCGTGGAGGAAATTTTGGTCGATGCACAAAAGGTGGTCAAGGGATTGTGGAACAAAGACGTATTGAAGCTCTTATGGGAAATCTTGGATGCACTAAATGTCGTTATATTCCCCGTACAAGCAACAAGACTGCACATTTTCTTGCTACAATGGCTATTTCATCTCTACTGGCTTATCACTGGTTTGATTGTATCCTGCTTTGTCTTACCCCTTTCATTGGAGACATTTTGGGTATATGAATATATTTCTTTAAAAAAAAAAAAACATTTCCCATGTACACCAGCATATAGTAAATTGAATGGAATAATTTTAGTTCATCTTTTACAAACAAAAGTTGCATGACTTACTAAAAGTAATAACCAACCTTGATCATCTAAAGTTTAACTACAGTGAACAAGTACCGGTTGTCTATATCATTATATGATATAGAGTATATCCAACGTGTTGAAACATGGTCTAACCAACCTGGTGAAATTCAGACAGAGTCTCCTCTATAAATATGACCTAACCGACGTTGAAATCACAGCAGGTGTACATGCATCACTCTCAAAACAATAAACTAATCTAAACCTTAAAAATAACGTAGTGGAAATCAAGCTAAAGCCCAACTTCAAATAATTGCCAACATAGTTCTCATCAAGATAATCCCAACATACTGCAAATCACATCAGGTGCACAACCAGCACATTCACAACTCTCACCGCTCCCACGGACAAATGAATCCACTAGATTGTATAAAAATAACATAGTGTAATTCAAGATAATGCCCAACTACATTAATTTGCTAACTTGGGAAGGGACAAGTAAATGCAATGAACAACGGTAAAAATGATGACGCAGACTGTCAGACTTGGGGTTTGAAATCACACTTTGTTTGGTAAGCATTTATAACAATATGGGTTTATATTTCCTCAACAAGAAAAAAAAAAAGGGTTTATAAAAGGATTTAAAATTTAAATTTTGTATAAGTGTCGATATTTAATTATGTCGTTTAGAGGTAATGATTATAATGATGTAAAAGTTTACATCACTTTAAATATATTGTTAAATGTAGTGTTTCTATGCTTCTAATATTTGCAATTTAAATTGGTTGGTAAATGGAATTGATTTTTAAACGGTTACCAAACATCAAACACAACGCTTGTCCTCTATTTTGCTTGCTACCTGAGCCTCCACATACTTCCATCTCAGCAACATTGGAGGTAGGAATGGCAATCGGACGGGTATTACTCGATACCCGAGAGTACCCGCCCTGAATGGGGCGGGTATTACCCTCCCCGTTAAGTATCGGGGGGGCATGGGGCGAAATTTTTCGCCCCGAAATCTTATCAGGGTGGGGACGAGTTTTGGCAACTCCTACCAGCCCCGCCCCGATACCCGGTCTCTCTCTCTTTTTTTTTTGAAAAAAATATTTTGTTCTCTATGAAATTTCGAATCTAGATGCCAAAGATAAAACTGATATGATACTTAGGATGTTTTTTCATATAGTTTTAATTTCAATTTTTTTATATTTTTTTAGTTATTTCTTAATGGGCAGGGTAACGAGTATTTCTTAACGGGGCGGGGACAGGGAAAGGCATACCCGCCCCGAACCCGCCCCATTGCCATTCCTAATTGGAGGGCAATTTCTTGCAGACTACGTCCAAATCTGAGGTGGTCTTCATTTTTCTCAAGACCGAGAGCCACATTGAAGATGCTTAGCTTGAGTGGTATAAGATTGTGAACATACCCTACTATTGGTAATTAACAGATATGTATGCTTTACTTATAAGTAGTTTTTCACCCTGTTTGGTATATGCCTAATTTTTTGTGACAAAATATATAACATTATGAAATTAAACAAAGTAGGAAAAAGTTTCACCCGTGCGTTGCACGTACACTGGTACTATGAACTTTTTAGCAAGTCGAAACTTTATCATCCAATTTGATCTCATATTATTGAGATCCCACAACAATGTTGCTTATAAGGTTTGAGAGGTCATGTTTAAAATTGAAGAAATCGAGTAAAATAGTTATACACTAATTGGTCGAAATTGAAAGCAACATAGATTCATTTAATTTCCAACCATAAAAGAGAGGTTTCATTTCAGACTTCTAAAGGTTCGGCAGTCATTCTCTATTTTGTTTTATAGCTATTATTTTTATTATCTCTTAGTTTTATTATTTATTTTAAGTATTATTTATTATTTTTATTATTTTTATAGCTATATTTAGATATTTACCATTTAATAGTTTGGTGGTTGTTGAAAACAGGAAATCATGTGCTGATTGTAGGACCACTAAGACCTCTTTGTGCCACGGTTTGGGTTGGTGCTGCCAATGAAACTTTTAATACTAATGGTAAATTTACTTTTTTATGTGCCTTTCTTCTTGTTTGGGTTGTATTGGTTGCACTAGAACATTAATTTCTCTTTTCATTATTTGGGCCTGTTTGTTCTTTCATTTTCCCCCCATTATCTCACTTTTGCCAAACCCTCTCTCTTAAACCTGCAAACACAGCCTTTTTACTCCTTCCCACAACAGATGGAAGCCCCAACTATTTACTGTGGCTGTTGCTCTGTTCAAGTCCAAAAAATTGCAAAATGGATTGCTGATCTGTCAAACTCATTTTGGGGTTGAACGTTAAAGCTGATTTTAGAATATTAACTTTTTGTCCTGAGGCTTCCTCGTGACAATCGAGTAAAGATTTGAGGGAATTACATTCCTTTAAAGTTGCTTTACAAAAAACCAAGCAATCGTCTGCAAAGAATAAATGGGAAATCCTAGGACCTCTACGGGAGCACTGCAGGCCCGTGATTTCAGCATTTAACACAGCAATTTTAATAATTCTAGAGAGCCCTTCTGTACATAAAAGAAATAGATACGGGGAGAGGGGGACATCCCTGTCTAATACCTCTAGTAGGAGTGATAACGCCACTTTGAGTGCCATTAATAAGAAAAGAAAATGTGGATGTGGAAACACACCTTTTAACAAGCTGGCTCCATAGGGTTGGGAATCCAAGAACATCCATGATCATATAGAGAAAATCCCATTCAACCCTGTCGTACGCTTTCACCATGTCGAGCATTAGTGCCAAAAACCCCATTTTTCCAGACGTACGTCACTTAAGTGAGTGCATCAATTCAAACGCTGCAATGATATTGTCAGTTATTAATCTTCTAGGAATGAAAGCGCCTTGAAATGGGGAAATGATCTCATGGAGAATAGATTTCAATCTGTTAGCTAACATTTTAGCAACAATCTTATATATCACACTACATAAGCTAATAGGGTGGAACTCCAAAATGGATTGGGGATGTTTCACGTTAGGAATGAGAACGATGTTGGTATGATTAAAATGTTCCAATGATCCCCCCTCATTGAGGAAATTGAGACAAAAGTCAGTCACATCTTGGCCTACCAAGTCCCAGTTTTGTTGAAAGAAGGCTGTGTGAAAAACCGTCTGGGCCAGGTGCCTTGAGAGGTCCTATGGAGAAAAGAGCATTTTTAACTTCATTATGAGAAAAAGATTCCATAAGGAGGGATTTAGATACCTCAGAGAGGGTAGGTCCACCACCATCCATCCGAGAGCGAAAGGCCTCCAAATTTGAAGAAGATGATGTGAATAGGTCGAAGAAAAAATCAGTAACGATCCGCTCAATGTCCTCTGGCTTATCATCCCACCATTCCCCTTTATGGAGCAATCCCAATATTTTATTCTTCCTCATTCTACTTTTTGCTTTGTGATGGAAATATGGGAGTGTTTTGGTCTCCAAGTCTCATCCAATCTGATCTAGCTCTTTGGGCCCAATATTGTTCTTCCAACATATAGAGTTTCGTCAATTCCTTTTCAAGAAGAAGAATATGTTCTTTATCCATACCCGATTTATCTGTAGAATAAAGGTAATTTAGTTTTTGCTTGCATCCTACAATTCTTTTAGGTATATTGCCCAACACATTATTTTTCCATTTCTTTAGTTTTGACGCGCAATTATCAAGTTTTCCTTGAATGCCCAAATGCTGAGCTTCATTCCATCCTTCAGTAATAATCTCCCTACAGCTAGGCTCACGAAGCCAACCCCGGTTCAAACATAAATCTTCGCCGCCTTTTGAAAGCTGCACCAAAAGCTGGGGTCCACAATATCCCAAATCACTAAGCTCACAGTCATTAAGTGCGTGGAGGAATCCCCTCATTGTTGGTCGGTTATCTTCAACACAAGATTTTTCCGAGAGCGCCATAACTTCATTGAAATCTCCAATGACAATGGTAGGGCCAAGTTGATTTCCACATAATCTTCTAAGAAGAGTGGTTGCGGAGTTGTGTGTTCGGTTCACCATAAAACCCAACAAGTCTCCAGCTTCCTCGATGGTCATGTTTAATTAATACATCGATATGATGAAAGGAATATCCTACAAGATTTACATCCCAACAATCATCCCAAAACATAATCAGCCCGCCACTCCGCCCTTTACTATCTACATGAAAACCATTATTAAAGCCACAAAGTCTTTAATTAGCCTAGCTTTCTGTCCATATAGTTTCGTTTCCATAACAAAAACTAAAGATGGGGAATTATCCCGGATAGCTCTCCGGAGGTTTGTCAATGCTCGAGGACTCCCCAATCCTCGAGCATTCCAACTTAGGATACTCATTGTGCAAGGCGGGGTTGCAATGCAACCTCCGCCAATATAGAAGCCGTATTGGAACGCTCCCCAAAGGATTGACGCAATCTCTTCTCAACATCGTTTTCATCATTTTCTGCCTTCCGCTTTGTCTTCAACCCATCAACATAATCTATCCCTTCTGCCTCCATTTTATCCCCAGTGATCATAGAACGGTTGTGTTGGACCAGATTCAAGTTAACACCCCCCATTTGACAGATTTCTCTATCCCCCTGGTTGCCTTTCATCTCAGTTTCAACAAAAGGAGCAAGTATGTTATTCTTACTACTCACCTCAGTAGCCTCTGTCTCTTGGACTTGTTTGGCTTGGTAGGAACGCCCTCTGCCTCCCAAAGGGGCTTTGAGCTCCGGTCTAAAACAATGATTCTCCGCCCTCCTTAAAATAGGGGGTACCTCCTCCGTGCATTCTACAAAGGTATGGTTCATATATCCACATAAGCTATAAAAATCGGGTAGTCTCTCATACCTCAAGTCCAATTGAGTTAGGTATTCTGTCTGGCCAAATCTGATTTTGATAAAATGTCGAAGGGGGCGGGTAATATTGAGCTCCACTCTGATCCTGAGAAACCGTCCCCACCAAGAGCCCTCATTATCACTGTCAACCTCCACAAACTTGCCCAAATGCTTGCCAATAATCTCTGCCATGTCTCACCTCATGTGCACCAAAGGTAAATTATAGACTTGTACCCAAAAGGGTACAAATTGAAAGCTTGGAAGCAACTGACCCGAGCGTGGTTCGATCGGAGCAAATGCTAGCAAAGCCCGGTTGAGGTTCCATTGCTGAAGGTTCAAGATGCGCTGTTGATCCTTTCTATCCCCAAATTCGACTAGAAAGACGTTGCTGTCTAAGAACTTTATTCGAACAGACCCACTAGGCTTCCAAAGATAGATCATTGTGCTCTTGAAAACCTCTGTGTGATAGGATTTCCTTGTAAGAATTTTACCGAGCAGAGCACATTTTGCCTCACGCACGTCTCACCACGGTTTCTTCATTCAATTGTATGACTTCCTCTTCATCGTGTTGCAATGATAGTGATCTCCACATTTCCTCTACCGATTCCAAAGAGGTAGAAGTTTTCTCTGTACCGACATTTTATGATTTTTGATATTCCAACATTTCCTCCAAGATATAATAAATTCTTGTGCTTTATGTTATTAGGATAACAATAACAATATGTCACATAGAAAGTGTATTTTAATCTCGTGTCAAAACAAATATTACCCCCACACTTCCTAAATTTCTAAGCTACTCGTCAAGTCACTGGTTATTAGATATTCATGATAGCAAACTTAATCAAAATCTCATGCCTTTTAAATTAGAACATGTGCAAAATATTAATGATGAATGAAAGTTCAACACTAATTAGCACCTATGAAAATTTATGTCAAAATGAAATATGAAGTTTCATTCATTTACTCCTCATGCCTATATATCCAACTAATAATGCATGTGGTCTCTACTTTGTTAATCCATATCCAAAAGAAAATAGAGATTCATATAGAACCTATTACATATTGTAAGTCAGTCTTTCATAATCTATTAAATCCAATTATGAGTCCTCTATTATTGTACTCATTCTAAGAATGAAATGCAACATCTAAATTGTAGGTTCCCTTTCACCTAAACTAATATGTTTATGAAATTTAATCATGCAAATGTGTTCAAAAGCGATAATAAACACATAGAGATATCTTAGTCAAAACCTAATCAAGAGACAAGTAAGATAGGAAATAAACATAAATATATTTCATAGTGCTCCATGTATATTTATCGACTAGTTAGTTGTATATGGCACTTCAATTAGCCAATAGAGTTTACTCTTAGAGAACAAATTAGTAAAGAATCTTAAAATGACAATTTCTCTATACATGCAACATAGTTATTGAGATACAAAAATAAGCTCATCATGCACACTAGTTGGTTATTGCATATTCACAAATTAAACAAAGAACTTTTAACTAAACCACATATACTCTTTTCATTTGCCACATCTTTAGTTTTATAGGCTTTCGGCTTTTCCTTGTGATTTCACATGAATACTGACATCATCTATATATGTCATATCTAGCCTCTAATGTCAAACCCCTCAATATATCGATGGGTTGCTATTTAATCCATATACCGGAAGCGTTTTAAGTACAAATTTTTAACCATGTCAAAATCGAGGGGCAAGACTTATCAATCAATTTTCTTTTGTTCATTAGATAAGGTGGTGGTGTTTGACATCTTCAACTCATTTAAAGTTGTAGTATTCATAATAAGACAATATCTAAGAAAATTTGTTTATATTCTTAAGATCAAACAATTCTATGTTATGTGAGTCATTCCTTATATTTAGTTTATATGAAAGAACAAGACATACGTCAAATAAAAGCCACTTTATACATATAAACGAACACAAACTTTAGAGGCCCTTACATGTGAAAATGGGACTCCCAATCTTGTTGCAAAAGCTGTTTTTTTATATTGTTACCCTACAAGTCAAGTTTTATTTAGTTATTAAGTTCCCATACATATACTTGAATTACTTCTATCATTATATCTTCTTCTATTAAACAAGGAACATAAGTCTCTCCCTCATAATCTTATCATGGTGCAAAAGATTGAGGGAGTAGGCACAAAAGATCTCAAACTCATAAGTGGTCCCCAAGTACATTACAAATATTGGTTCATCCTCATAATAGGCCCTAGCATCCGTTTCGACCACATGCATAATCTTGCTCCCGTCGTGAGATGGCCTCCACTTCTCGGCTTGCTTTTCATGTATCCTTCGATTGATCATCTACAAAATGTTAAATGCATACAAAGTGAGTATAAAATACCCCGTGAGTAATACATCATTTTGGTTTACCAAAGGGTTATAGAAAAATCATTTAATATTACAATCTTAAGAACATTAAGATGCATAAACCTTTTGAATGCATTATAGGGCCCAAATACTAGATGTTCCTACTACTCATGGCGCCTTATTGCCTTTCAAATACCAATATGGTAGTGGCAATACAATAGAGATCGGAACAATTTCCAGTTAGCTTTTCTTGGATTTCCAATCTTTCATTAATCTATAGCAATTAACATGGATCAAATCAAAGCAAACAATACAAAATGGGTATAGGGACTCTAGCGCTTCTTATGCAAGAAATCAATATCCAAAACACATATCTTTGCTTGAACTTATTTGAAACTTTATGCATGCAAGTAAAGCAAAGTAATGAATTACTCACCTTGTTTTCTTATATCTTGAAAGTTGAGTGAATGTTAGTGAGTGACAAAACAGCTTCAATTCCTTAGTATATCCAAGCAAAATAACCTTTAAAATATAAGTTCTATATGTATATGGAATATGCCTTGTTTGAAGAGATAAAAGAGAACTTTTGAAGGTCTTTTGGGAGTGTTCAAAACCATGCACCATTTATGGACGAATTTTCCTTCTTGTTTTCTAAGAGTTTTTGAGTTCAACCAATGTAAAAGTTTCCACTTGTCCTATAATAATGAGTAAAATTGGAGGGATGAGAATTTTTTTTTTTTGTAACTCAAGATGCCAAGTGTGGGTTAATGATTTAATCCATGTGGGAGATGTCCATTGGATACAAATGTCGTTAGATTTTTCTCCTTTATTTCTTAGTAAACCCCTTTACCGATTGAACTCTATAATTAAGTCATTGTATTTCCGACTATACTAGTGAGACATCACATCTTTACTCTAAGCATCTTTTCGGTCTCAAAATTTACTACCCGATTAAGTTTAGTTGATCTTTTAGCAAATTTTCCGTAACCGATGGGGTAATTGACATACATTTGAGTAATCATCAAACAAACAAAATGTCTTCAAATTCTTATAAAATGTCTCGACTAGTCATCTAATTATAAGATTTATTCATCGATGACTTATAGTTAAATGTTAAAACCAATTATTATTCCTAAGATGCCACCATTAACGTAGAGAAATACTCGAAGTGTTACAATCTACCCTCCTTAAAAGAATTTCGTCCTCGAAATTTCAGAATTACCTGTATATAACTCGGGATACTGTTTTCTAATATCATCCTCTCGTTCCCACGTTTCCTCTTCCAAGATTTCACTTTTCCACAATATGCGGACGAGGGGTACTTCTTTATGATGCAATCTTTTTGTTTCTCGCATCAAGATTTTCACATGTCGTTTTTCCAAGGTTAAGTCTGGTTGTATATGCCAGAAGATGTTTCTGACAGTACATGAGAAGGATCCAGCATATATTTTCTTAATGTTGAGATATGAAGCACCAGATGAATCCGACTCATTCTTTCGGGCAATTTCAATTCATAGGCCACTTCTCCAATTCTTCTTGTTATTTCAAATAGCCCAATGTACTGAGGAGTCAATTTGGCTCTTTTCCCGAAGCGGAAGAGTTGCTTTATTAGAGATATTTTGACAAGTACTTGATCTCCAATCTTAAATTCTAATGGCCGTCGTCTTTGGTCCGCGTAACTTTTCTAACGGTCTTGTGCGGCTTGTAACTTCTCCTTTATCGTATCCACTACTTTGATCATTCCTTCCATCATCTCTGAATTGATTATTTTCCTTTCTCTTACTTTATTCCAATACAATCTTCCGATCTGTATTTTCTTCCATATAATACTTCATATTGTGGAGGAATGGTAACTATTGTTGTATGAAAATTCCGCCAATGGTAAATAATGATTCCATTTTTGTGGAAATTCCAAAGCACACGCCCAGAGCATGTCTTCAAGGGTTTGGATGGTTCGTTCGGATTGACCATCAGTTTGGGGATAGAAAGCCGTACTAAAATTTAATCGTGTTTCCAAGGTTTGATGAACTTCTTTCCAAAATCGCGATAGAAATCGCGGGTCTCGATCTGAAGTAATAGAAAATGGAATACCATGTAATCTTACAATTTCCCGGATATACAACTCGGCCAGTTGCTCCATTTTGAATGTCATTTTAATGGGTATGAAGTGTGCTGACTTTGTTAGACGGTCAACAATTACCCATATAGCATCATTTCCTTTGATGACTCTTAGTAATCTACTAACAAAGTCCATTGTTATTTTCTCCCATTTCCACTTGGGAATCTCCAATGGTTGTAATGTCCCTACTGGTTGTTGATGTTCTGCTTTGACTCATTGACATGTGAGGTATTTAGCAACAAACTAAACAATATGTCGCTTCATGTTAGGCCACCAATATAATTTTTTTATATCAAGATACATTTTTGTGGAACCCGGATGTAGAGTGTATGGTGTGCTATGCGCCTCTTCCAAAACACATTCTCGTATTTTTTCTGTTTCTGGTACATACACTCTATCTTTATATCTCAATAGCCCTTGGCTTAATATATTATAAGGGGATTCTTTTCTATTCTTCAAATTGTCCCGTATTTTCTCAGCAAATGAGTCAGTTTCCTGCCCTTCTTTAATATGCTTCATTAATGTTGGTTTTACAGTCATAGCTCTTAGCTTTGCACTCCCATTTGGCAAGATTTCTAACTCAAATTTTTCAATTTCCCGCTGCAACTCCTTAGGTTTCTTTTCATTTGTGATGGCTTTGACTTAAAGTATCGGCCACCACATTTGCCTTTCCTGGGTGGTAATTAATTGTACAATCATAGTCCTTTACCAATTTAAGCCATCTTCGTTGCCTCATGTTCAACTCTTTCTGGGTAAAGAAATACTTCAAGCTTTTATGATCCGTATAAATTTCACACTTTGCTCTATAGAGATAGTGTCGCCAAACCTTCAAGGCAAACACTATAGTGGCTAGTTCTAAGTCGTGAGTGGGGTAGTTCTTTTCATAAGGCTTCAATTGTCTAGATGCATAAGCTACGACTTTGTCATTTTGCATTAACACGCATCCGAGTCCGTATTTGGAAGCATCGCTGTAAATACTGAACTTACCACTTTCCTCAGGAATGGTATTGATGGGAGCTGTGGTTAGCCCTTTTTTTAACTCTTCGAAGCTCCTTTCACAGTCCTCAGTCCACCTGAACTGTACATTTTTCTTGGTTAACCGTGTAAGAGAAACTGCAATTTTTGAAAAATCTTTGACAAATCTCCTGTAGTACCCAGCCAATCCTAAGAAACTTCGTACTTCAGTAGGAGTCCTAGGTTGAGACCAGTTTATTACAGCTTCCACTTTGCTTGGGTCAACTGAAATCCCTTTCTGATTCACAACATGACCAAGGAAATTCACTTTCTCGGTCCAAAATTCACATTTTGAGAATTTTGTGTACAATTGTTTTTCTCTCAAAGTTTGTAAAACAAAATGTAAGTACATGATGTGATCTTCTCTAGACTTTGAATAGATCAAGATATCATCAATAAACACGATCACAAATTCATCTAAATACTCCTTGAATACTCGATTCATAAGATCCATAAAAGCTGCAGGAGCATTTGTTAAGCCAAAGGGCATGACCAAAAATTCAAAATGTCCATATCTTGTGCTAAAAGAGGATTTGTGAATATTCTCTTCCTTTATTTTCAATTGATAGTACCCCGATTGTAAATCAATTTTTGAAAAGATTACTGACCCTTTAAGTTGATCTAATAAATGATCAATACGTGGGAGAGGGTACTTGTTTTTTATTGTAACATTATTTAACCCTTGATAATCGATACACATCCTCATAGATCCATCTTTTTTCTTTATGAATAGAACATGTGCACCCCAAGGAGATGTGCTTGGTCGAATAAAGCCTTTACTGAGCAGTTCGTCTAATTGAGTTCGAAGCTCCTTTAATTCAGTTGGTGACATACGATACGGAGCTTTGGAGATTGGTTCCGTACCAGGATATATCTCAATACCGAATTCGACCTCATGATCTGGGGGTAATCCAGGTAATTCATCAGAGAATACGTTCAGATATTCTTGAACTACAGGCAAAGATGAAGGTGAGACGAAATTTTCAGCCTTAATTTGATGTAAGCTAACCCAAAATCCCAAATGACCTTGTTTCAGGAGTCTATATGCTTGGAAGGCTGAGATTATTGTTCGGGTGCTTTCCAGAGACTTGGAAAACAGTATGGGTTCTTTTCTAACAATTTCAATGTTCGGGCTCGGCAATCAATAGTCACACCATGTTTGGATAACCAATCTATCCCCAAGATTATATCGAAATCTATCAGGTTGAAGAGAATTAAATTTGCCGGGCATATATCATCTCCTATTTGAATTTTTGCATTAGGTATCCAATCCTTTGCTGTATAAGTCACTCCGGAGGGCAATTTAACATTCATTTCTAATGACATCGGAAATATTGCAAAATTTGCATCTTGAGCAACATTGTAAGAAATGAATGAATGTGTAGCGCCGGAGCTAAATAGAACATATACAGGTCTACCATAAATATGGATCGTACCTATGATGACGTCAGTGCTAGTAGTGGCGTCAGGTTGGACTATGGCAAAAACCCTTCCTGTAGGGTTGTTGGGCTTTGGATTTATTGGGTAATCTCTAACCATGTGCCCTTCATTGCCGCATCCATAGCAGAGACCCAATTCTTTTCGACAAGAACCCAGATGTATTTTGTTGCAGGTTGGGCAATGTGGTACATTGTTCCTCATTGACTCTCCTTAGGTATTTGGTTTCTTATTGTTGGCTTGGCCCTTTGCATTCCCATAGAGTCTTTTATTTCCCTTATTTCCATTTTTCCCTGAAGAATTCTATTTTTGATTACTATTTGAGCCTTGGGAATAACATGCCCAATTCTCCTTCGCCTGAAAAATTTTTGACTCTGCCTATTCCGCAAGTAAGGCTCGGTCCATAATAGCAGCAAAACTCAATCATTGAATTCCCGACATTATTACATCTCTAGCCAACTCGGGCTTCAACCCCTCAATAAATCGATTTACCTTTAGTCCATTGTGCCCAACATATGGGTGACAAATCGAGATAGTTCCTCGAATTTCTGGGCGTATTCCGATACTGTCATTTGATTTTGCTTAAGATGGATGAACTCATTCAATTTTTTATTTCTGGCAGTAGTAGAGAAGTATTTAGTACGGAATTTCTTACGGAACTCCTCCCAAGTCATTGCTTCGCTTTCTCCCATACTCACTAAAGTATCCCACCAGTATCTGGCACTACCTCTAACATAAAGGTAGCGCAATTTACTTTTTCAAGATCGGGAACATGAGTGTAGGTGAAAATCCTTTCAACCGTCTGTATCCAATTTTCTGCTTCTATTGGATCCTTTGCTTCTTCAAAAATAGGGGGTTTGAGGCTACGGAATCGTTCTGTTACACTATTTTTATCATCCTTGTTTTACGATGACACCCCGTTAGAATTTTGTTAGAGTAATTGATCAATTTGACGGGCTTGTTGGTTCACAAGCTGAGTCAAACGTTCTACAATCTGGTTGGTGCTTTCTTCCTGAGACATATTTCTATGCCTGATCAAGAATTTAGAAGGCTGGGTTAAAATTTAGCATTGTAGACAATTTAACAATTTACCCCTTAGTCGACCATATTGGTCATTTACAACCATATAGTATCAATAAATTTCCAAATTTATCAAAATGAAACATTTAATCAATTAATAACGACATGTATAAAATCATGGCGTAAGTATGTATAAGCTTTATTATGAAATTAACAACTTAAAAATTATATATATATATATAACTCAACAATTCAATTCATAAATCAATTTTGAGATATTAAAAGTTAGTTTTTTTCCCCTCAAAATTATGCTTCAATAAATTGATCAAAATTGAAATTTTTTATTAATCATATAAAAATATATCAAAATGTATTTTACACATTGGTGGGCTCATGCTATATGCTCAATGATTTAATATGTCAAAGAAGTTATTATATCAAATCCAAAGAAAAAATTATTAAAGACTACATTTGACTTAGGCTAATAAATAGTTAAAAGAAATCTTTCTACTAAAAGGGATCAATTTGGTGTAAAAAGTCGATTTCAAGGTTCAAAAGTCGTAAAATAATTGTTTTGGACTGATCCTGCATGGAAATAAGAAGTTCGGGGACCTCAGTGCAAAATTTCAAAAAAGGATGTTTTTTTTATACCATATGGGCGCATGGACTAATTCTCTGCGGCTGCATAGAGGAAATCAGATTCCTGAAAAAATTTTTCTGTTGCCCGTGGGTAGGCCGCAGAATGCATTCCGCGGTCCACCGTGGGCTATCCTGAAAAGACCAATTTTCATATTTTTGTTCCTTTGTGTCATTTTCACGTAATTATTTTGATTCCAAAGCATAATCTAGCATGGATAGAGATCGTATAGTATCTTTTCATCCAATTTTCTTTTTCATTGAAGTTTTTTCAAGGTTAGTATTCCTTGAAGATTTACTCCTATATTTTTAAGTCCACAATTCACACTTTCAAATTAGTGTTCCAAAGTAAGATAAATCCATATAATCAAATACCAAAAACTTCAATTCCATCTATATTGTAACCAATAATCTTCCTTTAAGGAACTATACAAATATACGTATGCTACTTATAACTTGGTAATTGGTCACTTACTTGCAAGCCGACTGGAGGATGTCTCACATGAGCAAGATATGCATGTAATCGCCCCTTGGAATGATGCTCTGATACCATTCTTGTTAAACCCCTCAATATATCGATGGGTTGTTATTTAATCCATATGCCATAAGCGTTTTAAATACAAATTTTTAACCATGTCAAAATCAAGGGGGAAGACTTATCAATCAATTTTCTTTTGTTCATTAGATAGGTGGTGTTGTTTGAAATCTTCAACTCATTTAAAATTGTAGTATTTATAACGAGACAATATCGAAGAAAATTTGTTTACATTCTTAAGATCAAACAATTCTATATTATGTGAGTCATTCCTTATATTTAGTTTATATGAAAGAACAAGGCATACTTCAAATAAAAGCCACTTTATACATATAACCGAACACAAACTTGAGAGGCCCTTACATGTGAAAATGGGACTCCCAATCTTGTTGCAAAAGCTGTTTTTTTATATTGTTACCCTACAAGTCAAGTTTTATTTAGTTATTAAGTTCCCATACATATACTTGACTTACTTCTATCATTATATCTTCTTCTATTAAACAAGGAACATAGGTCTCTCCCTTATAATCTTATCATGGTGCAAAAGATTGAGAGAGTAGGCACAAAAGATCTTAAACTCATAAGTGGTCCCTAAGTATATTACAAATATTGGTTCATCCTCATAATAGGCCCAAACATCCGTTTCGACCACATGCATAATCTTGCTCCCATCGTGAGATAGCCTCCACTCCTCGTCTTGCTTTTCATGTATCCTTCGATTGATCATCTACAAAATGTTAAATGCATACAAAGTGAGTATAAAATACTCCGTGAGTAATACATCATTTCGGTTTACCAAAGGGTTATAGAAAAATCATTTCATGTTACAATCTTAAGAACATTAAGATGCATAAACCTTTTGAATGCATTATAAGGCCTAAATACTAGATGTTCCTACTACCCATGGTGCCTTATTGCCTTTCAAATACCAATATGGTAGTGGCAATACAATAGATTCATAATAATTTCCGGTTAGCTTTTCCTGAATTTCCAATCTTTCATTAATCTATAGCAATTAACATGGATCAAATCAAAGCAAACAATACAAAATGGGTAGAGGGACTTCTTATGCAAGAAATCATTTTAACAATATCTAAAACACATACCTTTGCTTGAACTTATAACTTTATGCATGCAAGTAAAGCAAAGTAATGAATTACTCACCTTGTTTTCTTATATCTTGGAAGTTGAGTGAATGTTAGTGAGTGACAAAACATCTTCAATTTCTTAGTATATCCAAGCAAAATAACCTTTAAAATGTAAGATCTATATATATATGGAATATGCCTTATTTGAAGAGATAAAAGAGAGCTTTTGAAGGTCTTTTAGGAGTGTTCAAAACCATGCACCATTTATTGATGAATTTTCCTTCTTGTTTTCGAAGAGTTTTTGAGTTCCACCAATGTAAAAGCTTCCACTTGTCCTATAACAATGAGTAAAATTGGAGGGATGAGAATTCTTTCTTGTAACTCAAGATGCCAAGTGTGGGTTAAAGATTTAATCCATGTGGGAGATGTCCATTGGATACAAATGTCTTTAGATTTTTCTCCTTTATTTCTTAGTAAACCCTTTTACCTATTGAACTCTATAATTAAGTCCTTGAATTTCCGACTATACTAGTGAGACATCACATCTTTACTTTAAGCATATTTTCGGTCTCAAAATTTACTACCTGATTAAGTTTAGTCGTTCTTTTAGCAAATTTTCCGTAACCGATGGTGTAATTGACATACATTCGAGTAATCATCAAACAAACAAAATGTATTCAAATTCTTATAAAATGTCTCGACTAGTCATCGATTTCTATCGTGATTTGGGAAAGAAGTTCATCAAACATTGGGGACGCGATTAAATTTTAGTACGGCTTTCCATCCTCAAACTGATGGTCAATCCGAACGAACCATCGAAATCCTTGGAGACATGCTCCGGGCGTGTTACGAAATATAATATATGTGTTACGAAAGTTTGAGATTTACCTGGTATTGTTTAATTGGAATTTCATAATAGCACCAATGGCAATGGTCCTCATACTATCTACATGAAGTTTTCACGAGAGGATGACGTTTCCATGATGCTTGATAGGTGGTTTTAATCCATATTACACTCTCATAAGATCTTTATACTTTAAGGGATTTTCAACCATCACAATGAGTCACAAGCAAAACATATATAATGCCAAAGATAGTAGAAGTTTTCTAGATGACGGTTTCATTCAGCTACTTATATGAACAGAAAATACGTATGACAGTAATTGCTCAACTAATAGACTTTGGAACATCTTTAGCCAAAAACTTTAGAACTTTGGATATACTTGGGCAGAAACTATATATTGTACTCTTTATATATAACAAGAAATTTAACTTGAGAATATTACTATTATTATTATCATCATTATTATCATTATTATTATTTTAAAATATTAAACTAACTGTCCAATGTCAGTCTATGTCAAATTCAATTTTAACATAATGAAGGCAATAATCCAAAAGATTAAGTAAAATCCTAATTTCAAAGAGTTTAGTGTTTAATCAAAATCTTATTCAAATTGTTGGAGTGAAATCAGATTAGCTATCATAAAAGATAAAACTATTCCTGGTTAATGTCTATCTTTATAATATGGTAGAAAACAACAAATCACGAATTAAGTTTTATTTTCTTCCCCAAACCCCTATACTTTCTTTCTTCAAAATATGCATGACGATTATCAGAAACTACTAGCATGAATAAGATTGAGCAGTCAAAACTCTCCTAATTCACATGCAAAGAGTCAAGACTAATTCCAGATTCTAAATATCAATATAATTACAAGGACCAAATATTATCACACAATCAAAAACACGACTTTAGATTGTTAGGGAAATTATGCTATTTGTGTGATACTCGTGTAACATAAAATTAATTAAATCAAACATATTATCTCAATCAAATAAAATAATAAAAGGTAGGAGGAAAAGTTAGAAAAATTGGCTTAAGAGAGTCGTGTCAAGGACACTGTTTTAAAGTCGTGTTAGCTTCTCCTCATACGGGTATTATCGGCGTGACAAGGCTCCAATATAAAACCCTTAGCTCTCAGCCAATACTCGGTCTATGAGGATGATCACAAGGAGTGAAGAACGAGCCTCTATCGTATTGCCAAATAGTATAAAATAGATAATTATACATGAGGGTTTTTAACTAATTTTTCCTATGTCCTTCTAAAATGAGAAGAAGCCCTATTTTATAAAGGTTAAGTTATAACTCCCACATGAATACCATAATGGTAGAGTAAATTCATACATAATGAAGTTATAACATAATAGGAACTTGAAACAAAACCAAATAAATTATGAAATAAAACAAATAAATGTTTTAAAGTTACAAATGAAACGTAAGTTACAACAAAAAGTAACTGCAAATTTGTGAGTTTTTGGGCTCCTAAATCATTAAAGAGAGATGAATTGCTTGGGTTTTTAATGGGTAGTTCAACCATGGAAAGAACCAAGTGTAAAGGATGACAATAGAAAGGGAAAAAAGTGAATGATATAAGTATGACGCCTTATGAATAGTATTCAAGGAACAGTTGCCTTAATAGTAGAAAGGTAAATTGTCTCTTTTGATATTGTAGTGAAGTGATGGTGATTTTAATTTTAATGTTATTATTATGTGATAATAATTTAATATTTTATTAATTTTTTCTGAAGAAATATTATTATTATGTGATAATATTTTATTATTATTACTCTACAGTTTCGGTATTTTCCGGGGGTACAGTAGTAATCTTCACTTGCCCAGTTTACCCACCAGCATTTTCATCTAAACCCTTAATCCCCAAATTCCAGACCCTAACGTCTCAGTAAACTAACGAAAAATACCGGAGATTTGGAAATCGATAGAATTTGTAATTCAATGGCGTGTCGCAGTAAAATCCGGCCACTCCTGCTTCAGCGCCACCACATTACTATGAGGGAATAAGAGGGTTCATAAATGAGTCAATTACTCGGCCTGACTTCAGATCCGAACGATTTGTATTGTTTTGTATGGGCAGGCGGGTCTTTTTAATGATGCTATTAAGTTGTTCGATGAAATGCCTGAGATGGGGATTGAGAGGAATGTTAAGACATTAAACTCTCTTTTGTTTTCTTGCATTTTGTCGGGGGACTATGGCGAGATGAAAAAGGTTTTCTCGGAGTTTCCGAGGAAATATGGGATTGAGCCGGATGTGGACACCTATAACACCGTTTTGAAGGGGTTCTGTGAGTCAGGTGGTGCAAATTCAGCACACTCTATATTGGCTGAGATGGAGAGGAAAAGGATAAAACCAAATGGTACCACTTATGCGACTGTGATTGCAGGGTTTTATAAAGAAGAAAAATTCAGTGATGTTGGGAAGGTTCTGGAGTTAATGAAAAAGAATGGTGTGGCACCTGGGATCAGTATTTACAATGTTAGGATTCAGAGCTTGTGTAAGCTCAAGAGGTCAAATGAGGCGAAGGCGTTGCTGGATGGGATTTTATCACGGGGTATGAAGCCAAATGCTGTGACGTATAATCATTTGATTTACGGGTTCTGCAGAGAAGGCAATTTGGAGGAAGCTAAGAATTTGTTTAAGGTGATGAATAGTAAGGGGTTTAAGCCAGTATCCGAATGCTACTTTACGCTGGTCTTTTACCTTTGTCAAGGAAGAGATTTCGAGATTGCCCTTGATGTCTGTAAGGAATGTATGGCAAAGGGTTGGGTCCCTAATTTTACTACCATGAAGTTGCTCGTAGATGGTCTGGTGAGCATTTCGAAGGTTGATGAGGCAAGGGAAATTATTGGACTACTGAAGGAGAAGTTCTCAAGAAATGCTGATCAGTGGGAGGAGATTGAGGAAGGATTATGCAAGTAGGTAGCCTAGCTCCATAAAGTGAAGTTTTCATCTTTTGCTGCCATATTCTTAATAAAAATTCAAAAATAGAGGATCAGTTGTATGAAAGTGGCCTTATGAGGGATTCTTGCTGCTGTCCTTGTTGTTTCTAACGAATTTGATGATTTTGATTTTGATTTTGCCTCTGTCCTTGGAATATTATCTCATCCCTGAGCCCGGTTTTACTATGTACAGCATAGTAAGTTTTAGTCACGTTTACACTTCAAATATCATGGATTTTCACCTTTCTCAGAGTTACTAGTTTGTGCTGGATGCTTAGAGTTCATTTTTCTAGGAAAAATATGACATATCCATAGAGGGATTCACACAAGGATTCATATCCTAATGAGGTATGCGGTAGAATATGAATAAGGTGCATGCCCTGGAAAATCTAATGTACAAAGCAATGTTTGGAGAAAATCCTTTTTAATCAAGTTTGCAATAAAATTTTGATTCTTGTGTGGAATCCCAAATCCAATTACTACAGTCAGAGAAGATGGCTGTCTACGCACATGGGAAATTTTAGGAACAATACGATGCCAACATTACACAGAAATAGCACACATTCTAACAGCTGCAGTTCTAAAAATTACAGAGTGGGAGATTGAGCGATATGCTGAGTTAAGCATTTGTGACATTTCCTTTGTTCCTATTGGGGATTACACATCCTTTGGTGTTAAAGTCCTGCTTAAAGATTCCAAAAAGAGAACCATTTTCTTTATCTCTCTTTTTTTTTTTTTTTTTTTTTTTTTAAAGATAGGACCGAAAGTGAGAATTCGAGACACAATAATTCCCTACCCACAAGCAAGGTACTCGACATGAGTTGTGTGTTGTCTGAAATAGCCAGAAAAGAATGTTACTTTCTGCAGACACTTTCTCCAAAATTTTCAGTTCTCTTTATTTCTACTTGATATTGAGATTCATGTCAATCCCATAGCCAGTAAAGAAAGTAAACCCTATTCAACATGAGATCATAAAATTCATTTCCTATTTAATTTAGACAATAGCAAGTCCAACATTATTGAGTAGTTTTGGTGGGTGATTTTGAAGCTTGTGCAATAGCAGAGGATCGGCCAGAAGTCCAAGAAGCGCTGATATTACAAATGCTGCAAATACTAATTAAGTTCTTAGGGAGAATGGAAGAAGGTTGATAATTAACAAGAAACTTGTCATGCATGCTGTGTGGATACAAGACTAATAGATATTATCCTTCAGTTTTCCAAACTTCTTGAAATACACTCAGAATTCTCAGGATAATTCAAATCGAAGCAACTGGATGTCCAACTAGCCGATCATCAATAGAAAGAATCAATCTTGAGGTTTCTGTACCTAAGTCCATGAAGTTCATTCAGCCGTTGGCTGTCTGAAACTTCCACCATAGAGCAAACACCTGGTAACACCCCATTATTCATGATTCTCCTTGTCTTCTTCTTCTTCCTTCTCAAGAACCTGAAACTTGGACAGAAACTCCCCCCTCCAGACCCCATTTCTTCATCTCGTTTTCTGGATTCAATACAGCTTTCTACCCTGTCTAGCTCAAGACTTTTGAAAAACTCAATCTCCTTCTTCAGAAGTGATCCCACGGTGCCACGTGTGCCAACCTCCATTGGAACCCTTCCAGCCATTTTGCTCTCTCTCTATATCTAATTTGCTCTTCTTGTCTGGCTTATATAAATGCATATACCATCAAACTTCGAATGATTTTCCACTAGAGATGGAAATGGGTTACATCATTTGTGTCTGCAAACAGAGCAAAAAGAATAAAATTTCCAAAATTTGTAAAGTGGCATCATTGAATAGACTGAATACTTTATGGTTAAATACTGCTTAGATTATGTGATTTTCAAGCCTGCAAATTATGATAGCCATATTGTGGATTTACTTTATTTGCATTGGTGCTGATAGCTTTAAATATAAGTGGATTGAGTACTAAGTTATGAAGATTGGCTGCAGTTTAGGATGCTTAAATTTTACGTTTGTACAATTCGAATAAGGGTTGGCAGAGTACATGGATCGTGTTGAAACATTTAAAATATATATTCTTGTAGCTTTTTATTTGCTTGTACCGCTTAGGACTAGGTTACCTAGTCCAAAAGTTAAATCTCGTGTCCCCTTGTAACAAATACTTGGAACTTTATTATGATTATTATTATAATAATATATAAATAAATATTGTTGGTTAGAGCACCGTCTTACATAGTAGAAGTAGTAGGATCTATAATAACACATCAATTATAACTATAATAAATGAATAATGCTAATGTTATTTATCACTAGTGGTGATGATCACCATCCCATGTGACAGTGTGGTGTCATTAAATAATAAATGTAATTAAATGTGGAGATATATAATTTATTGAATTAAACTTATCATTTAATATCTCCTAACAATTGTGATGATCACCACCATTGATAAATAGCAGTACTCATTATAATCATTTTAAGGAATCAGGTCGAGAAGTAGTTAGTAAACCTCAAACATTATTACCAAATTCTTCCTTGGTGAAAGCATTTAAGCATTTGCACAAAAGGCATCCTTCACTTAGTTTAGTAGTGTTCTTGTTTGAAGGTGTCAATTTCTTGAGGCTTCAATATTTTCAGTTTCACATTCCTAAAAAAGAGGGGGTTCCTTGTTTTCTTTCTTTTTATTATTACTATTATTATATTATATTATATTATATTATATTATATATTTAAACTTTTGTAAGGTTTTTTTTTTTTAATTTTTTTTGACTGAAAGTAGTTTCCTTTATTTCAGATTATCAGTAATAGTCTGTACAAGAAAATCCGGAGGCCTATCCGTCCATACATGGGAAATACAATTTCTGAAACCAATTTTAGCCACTTCATGAGTGGCAGCATTACATTCCCATTTAAAAAAAAAAAAACACATTTTGGAAGTGAAAATTCCACCATTACACTAGAGATTCGATGGATGATAGCCCCTTCTTCATCATGATCACTTGGCCGCCGGATAGCCTCAACTGTCTCTTTACAATTGGATTCAATGCATGAAACTTGTATACCCTCTTCAATAGTAGTTTGCATTCCTATCAAAATAGTTATGCACTCACACCAAAGGGGAATCAAATTTCTTTGAATAACACACGAGCACGCCACAACAAAAGCACCCTCATGGTTTCTCGCTACCACTACGACTGCAAAGTGGTGTGCACCAACTTTGATAGCTGCGTCGACATTCATCTTCAGAGTTCCGGCTGAGGGCTTCATCCACTTAGAGGGACCACATATGGCGAGAACACCGCACTCATTGTTATTGCCAAATTGGAGCTTGTTTGCCTTTCTAAAATCATCAAGAACCCAATCTGTACTACTCAGAATCTGATCAGGTTTTGTCGTATGACCCCCCAAAAATAGATGAATTTCTTGCTGACCAACACTTTCATGAAAGAACGCAAAAAAGCTCAAAATCAGAGGTATCCAACGACTTCCGCACCTCCAAGAAAATGTAACCAGCCGAATATTCATCTTTGCCCAAAAGAAAAGTGCAAAAACAACTTCTTTCCCAAGCCTCTCTAACATGTTCACATGAAAATAAAGCGTGCCCAGTACCTTTAGCATCTAGACCACAACGATTACACAATGAAGAAGTGGAGATATTTCTCTTAAACAAATTGAGATTCGTAGGCAAAATATTTACCACACCCGCCAAATGAAAATCTTAATTTTACTAGGAATTTTCAGTTTCCACATACCCGTCCACCATTTCAAGAGAGGATTATTGCTTACCTGGGTATTTTAACTCAGGGAACAGGCATAGGACTTAGATTTCACCGTATAATCTCCAGCTTTTTCGCTCGATTTGGTGATGCATTCTTAGTAAAGATTTAATAAAATGGTAAAAGAGTCTGGTGTGGTATGACCACTAATGAGAAGAGTCTATAACCCATTGAGGTAGGACCACCTATGAAATATATAATTTGAACTAAAAGAATTATGAAATACATCATGGACGGTGGTGTAGTTAGAATTTTTTTTTTTTTTTTTTTTTTTTTTGGGGTGCGAAAAAATAAACAAAAATTTATACTATGAAACTTAATTGCGAATAGTTTATATATCAATAATTACACCACAAAATAGCTTTATGTTTTGCATTACATGCATAATCAAAAGAGAAAATATATCAGTTCAAGTAGATAAAGGTGAAACATAATACATCTATACATGATAAAAGGTATGATAATTTAAATCTCCCTGTGCTCAGCGACTCTCCTTTTAAATTTTAATATTTTAGTCTTTATAAACCAAAGTAACATATAGAAACCCTTTGCCGAAACTTGTTGCCTATTAGTTCCCCTTCCGACACACACCATAACTATAAAACTAAGGGCATTCCCAACTAAGAAATATATAAAAAGAATAGGGACTTCTAGTTTAGCTTCCAAAAATTCTTCTCTCACAAGTTACAAAAGTAAAGGCAAATATACACATAGTGCACAAAAAAGATTTGAAATAATCATCAAAACATTTAATCACAAATTTAACCCAGCAACTCACAACTAATATTGACTTGAGTCTTTGACTTTCAAAGAAAAAAAATTGAAAAAGAAACTCAAATCTCTATGTGAGTCAACCACTATAGTGAAAGAAAGCGAAATAAGGTTCAAAGTAACAAAGTTCAAAGGACATAACTGCTCAAATGAAATGAAATCAGAGAAAATTGGATTGAGAGTTGATATATTTGGGCAAAGAAAAATGCAGAAATTAGGCTACTAAATAAATGGACTGACGTAGACAATTGGGCTTTTAAAAAGATTGGAATAGGGCTTCAACCACCAAACTTTCCAGTCCATTCTCTCCCCTTTAAACCTTTCTTCTCCACCCGATGAGCTATATCCTTTGCTGCTCTGCACTTTGGCTCTACTTGGCTTCAAAATTCAGAGAACTTTCGAGTTTCAAAAATAGTTGCAGGGATGACCTCAACTACGGCGCTAGATGTTGTAGGGGCGATTGCCCCCCATGCCCTCCTCTTGGCTCCTCTCCAAATCATAGATTAGTCACACTTAGTATGAATGTATGAGTATGATCATGGTATCGAAAAATTCTCTCTCTCTGTTCTAATTTCATTATATATTATCAAAATGGCACACATTGGACTATTAGTAAGTTCAACTACAAAGAACGAACCCTCACTCAAATTAGATCAATTATCAATTTCGAGGTGATTACCATTAGTAACTAAACCAAAATTTTATTTTATCTTATTTTTTTTTTGAAAGGGACCAAAATTTTTTTTTGCCCACTAGTACGCTGGATATTCTTCATGATAGATGAGTTGGCACTCCAAATCATCAGATTAGAAGATGAGTCTAATTTACAAGTCTCCA
>CAVNYN010206230.1:0-14460 GCA_963692815.1 Nyctanthes arbor-tristis | reverse complement strand
GAGACTGAAATTCCTCTTTTGGTTTGTGAGTTTATTCCTAATAGAACTCTCTTTGATCATATTCATGATCCCAATGTTGAATTCCCCATTACATGGGATATGCGCCAGAGGATAGCAACAGAAGTAGCCGGAGCTCTCGCGTATCTGCATTATGAAACTTCTATACCCATTTATCACCGGGACATCAAGTCGAATAATATCCTTTTAGATGAAAACTATAGACCGAAATTGTCAGATTTTGGAATTTCAAAGATAGTTTCAATAGACAAAACTCATCTGACCACCTTCATAAGAGGGACCTTTGGCTACCTAGATCCAGAATACTTCCACTCAAGCCAGTTCACAGATAAGAGTGATGTCTATAGCTTTGGTGTTATTCTAGTTGAGCTCTTATTTGGACAAAAACCAGCGTCTTCAAGTGATACAAAAGATGAAAGAGGTTTAGCAGCAAGGTTTTTTACATCCATGGAAGAGAACTCATTCGATAAAATCCTTGATCCTAAAATTTCAGAGCCGGGTAATTAGAAAGAGATAGCTTCTGTAGCAAATTTAGCATATCAATGCCTGAACATGAATGGAAAGCTAAGGCCATCGATGAAAGAGGTTTGCATGGAACTGGAGAATATTAGGCTCCCTCAGAGGCCCGTGACAATCCAACAAAATTCACAAGTAATCAGATCCGAACTAGAAGGATCAGTTGCGCTTTCAGACATCAACTGCACATGGATGAACAGTGATTGTAGTAACAATTTGCCATCAGAAACAATCATGGATCCCATGTTATGTAATAGAGTTTGAATAACATTATTGTTAGTAAACATAGAATGCATGCATGTTTTATATCAATTGTTATCATATTTCCCTCGTTTTGCAACTTGTAAAAATAAGTGAAATTGAACACCACTTCACTGTAGACCTGTTCTTCAGTGAATCTATTCAATTGTTAAATGACAACAAGGGCTGCGATGAACACCAGAAAATATGCCAATGGATGGCAAAACTTACATGAAATTTAACTGAACTGCTGCAATTCATCCAAGGGTGTAACCATCATGATCGTAACATCAAATCATTTTGTTTATATTAGAAAATTGGAAAACATGTTACAAAGAAAGCCTCCAAAATATATTAGTGTTATAGTTAGTTGAAGACATATTTGTTAATACACCGATAGATGTTTTCATATCAATGAGAAACATGTTAAGTTACTTGGATGCTGTTCGGGAGACAGAAGTTCATTTGTTTTTTAATGAATCTATTTCTACTAGGACGTGTTTGATCAGATTCATGGTGATAGTGCTAAGTTCCTTGTGACTTGGGAGTTGGGATATGCACAGGATGGAAACAGAGATATATCATGAGCCCTTGCCTATCTGCATTATTCAACTTTCATTCCAATTTATCATAGGGACATCAAGTTTAGCAATATCCTATTAAATCAGCTACATGAAAGTTTCTTGGATTTTATTGGTGGGTACCGATCAAGCAAACAAGAAAGAGATCAGGTTCTTAGAATCCTTGATTGATGATAAATTGATATTTGGTAAGAATAAAAGTTGTAACTTAGTTTAAAGCAGCAGGAACGGAATTGACTACGCTAAATGCATGTGTGGGGGCACCTTTGTTCACATTTTCAATTCAGCAAACTTCATTAAGAATAAAAGAACAGAAAGGCAGCAGAGAGCCGAGAGAAAGTAAAAGAAAAATAAGAAAGAAGGTAAGATGTAGTTGACTTTGCCCCAAATTTCAGCAATAAGCACCTAAGCTTCCTTTGAGAATTTTTCAGGAATTTTCTTCTTAACATCAACCAAGAGAGAATCTATGATTGTTATGAAATTAATTGATACTAATGGAAGAACTTGAAGTTGTAGGTAACGTAGTTGGGAGATCTGATAAGTTTCTAAAACCATTGTGTTACAGGGCATCGAGAGGAAGTTGGGGCAGCCTACAAGCCAATATAGAGAGCATCTACGCTACTTGCTTAGTGAGTGGAAAAGTTTTTTACTATTCAGAAAATGAAAGATTATTATGCTATTACGTTATGTGATTTCTATGAACTTCTTGTATCAGCTTGAGTTTAAATGATTTTGAAATGACATGTTAGATACAAAACTGAGAATTTTGATAGGCTTTGGAATCTTTACATCTAATACCCAATGATTTAAGATATTGAGAAAACTGACAAGCCTCACCCCGAGTAGTAGTAGGGAACAGGAGGTGTGACGCGCCAACAGTAGATACCAACTAGAAGTTGGTCCCACCGTCAAGGCAACTAACTATGCATACTAACTTATAGGAATTTTGGCATTATCTCCTCTATTTTTTAAGGAAAACCCCACTTGATCAACTCAACACAATATGGTTTATGTTCACATTTTCGAAACACTAACAAACCATGTTACTAGAGGAATCAGACCATTCTAGTACAAAAGAGAAAAGCCAAAGTTTTACTTCATTTACAAAGGAAGTATAAATACACAACGGATGTAGTGAGCCTATCTAGTCATCTATTTACATATGACACAAAATGATATGCAAACGAACATGCATCCAAAATAATAACTGCATGCTAATGAGGTAGCTCACACAAGGTACTTTTAGATGACTTTATTCTCAAAAGGCACAGGCTGCGATCCAAAACTTTCCCAAACTCTTCCGATCTTGCTGCCTGATAAGAGAAATCATTTTGAAACAGGTGAGCTAATACGCTCAGTGAATGAAGATTTCGAAAATAACTATGCTTTCTCAGTTCTATAAATATACTGGAACAACATGACTAAATCATTTAACAATCAATGGTAACGACTGAGAAAAACAATTTAGAACTTAGAACTTTATAACTGGAAAATATGAGCTCAAATAAATATCATATCATCTACAGAGACTAAATCTGTAATCTCTAAATTCAACAATATCAAATGAAATCAAACCACAAGTACCCCTGAAGAGATCGGAAGACAACTGGAATCTGTTTATGCGCGCATAATATCACACTTCCAAACCCGTGCCTACGGCCCCCTCCGTGAACGGTAGTCCCCAAACACAGGTCAATGGTCCCCTCCGTGAATGGTGACTCCGAGCACGGGCCAACGGCACCCTCCGGGAATGGAGTGTTTCTCAAATATCAAATCACTAGGTACTAAATAGAAAAATTTCAAATATATCACATATCTTGCTTTCACAATTTTAAGTATAAAATTCTCAAACTTTTGCTAAATCATCTCTATATCATGTAGGTCAAATCATAAATGTTTCACAAAAGTCACGTACTTTGAATAAAATTCTTCAAAGAATTCATAAACCTCAATAACACAAATATTTTTTTCAATCTTAAAAGAATAGTAAGCTTTTCTACTCACTAAGCAAGTAGCGTAGATGCTCTCTATATTGGCTTGTAGGCTGTCCCAACTTCCACTCGATGCCCTGTAACACAATGGGTTTAGAAACTTATCACATGCCCAACTACGTTACCTACAACTTCAAGTTCTTCCATTAATATCAATTAATTTCATAACAATCATAGATTCTCTCTTGGTTGATGTTAAGAAGAAAATTCCCGAAAAATTCTCAAAGTGTAGCTTAGGTGCTTATTGCTGAAATTTGGGGCAAAGCCAATTACATCTTACCTTCTTTCTTATTTTTCTTTTACTTTCTCTCGGCTCTCTGCTGCCTTTCTGTTCTTTTATTCTTAATAAAGTTTGCTGAATTGAAAATGTGAACAAAGGTGCCCCACACATGTATTTATCGTAGTCAATTCCGTTCCTGCTGCTTTAAACTAAGTTACAATTTTTATTCTTACCAAATATCAATTTATCATCAATCAAGGATTCTAAAAACCTGATCTCTTTCTTGTTTGCTTGCTTACCCTCCAATAAAATCCAAGAAACTTTCATATAGCTGATTTCAAAAGGGAAAAGAGAGTTGTAACCATCTTCAAACTAAGTTCACTGCCCCTTAGCTAACAATCCAAAGAAATTCAGATTTAGAATGGTTCTTACTTCTTTTCTTGTTGCAAAATTGAAAGAAAATCAAGCTACAACAACTCCCATGTTATCTCACTTCTCTCCAAGCTGTTCTTCCTTTTTCTGGGCTGATTTCTTGGCTGATTCTTTCCCCCCAGTTCCCTGTTGTCGCCCTCCTGAAAGGCAGAATTTATCCCCTGTTTTCCTCTCTAATACGTCCCTTTTTTGTCTTGTAAGGCTCAAGTGAAGTGTGAACAAGTAAGTAGGATTTTTAAGTCTTTATATGGGCCCAATTATATCTTATCTTAGCTGAACATTTCCATCGCCTGACTGTATCACTTGCTGACTTTGGTTCTTGACTTCTTTTGTTTCCCTAATTTTACTTTGTTGACTACTTCCTAAATTTCCTCATATATAAACTTAAGTGGTAATACTAATTGTTAAACTTTCCTTCTAAATTAGCATCTAACTCAACTAACTGTCTAACTTACCTCGATTAATATTGACAAAATTATCTCAATTAATGTTGGTGGAAATAATTAAGACGGTCGGGACGTCACACCACCCCTACCCTATTGGCCGGAATATGGCGAGCCACGGGTGACCGGCTGACGGTGGTAGGAATATGGCCACCGAATTCTGGCGATTTTTTTTCCTTTTTTTTTTTTTTTTGCTATTTTTCCTTTCTCCCTCATTCTTTTTAAATTTTTTCTTTTTCCTTTTCGTTTTTCTAGCAAAAACAAAAATCAAAAATCGGGTTGAAATTTGGGTATGTTTGGCACTTGTTGTAGAATTTAGCATATAGTACCTTCCCTGAAGCATAACGAAGAGGTGATCGAGGCAGCTTTATGGTTGCTGAGCACAATCAGTTTTCGGCTATTTGAATACCATTCAGACTTGTTATAACGATTTATCGCTTAATAACAATCTATGTTATTTACATAACAGGCTATTGGCCTCGAACAACTTGGAGTGAATCGCCAAATTTAATGCAAAGTAAATGTGTAGAACGAGAAAAATATGTTAGACCAATACACAAAAATCGCAAGTTTGCTTTGTAATCTTAGGTTGCGATATCCCTAGTAATTAAATTGCTAGTTGCTACGAATGAATCAGGCAAAACAACAATTACGTGTTGAAAACCTAACTCTAGCAATCGATATATAGATTGCATCAATCAAATGGCCCTATTGAGAGAAAATCACCAAAATACCATAAACTTGAATAATAGAATATCACAACAATCCCAATTAACAATACTAGAAATAACGTTAAGAAAAGAGCTAAAAGAAAAACAAATCTTTAGACATCAATGTCCCCTCAAATTAGGTCGAGGAGGCCTTAGCCTTGCATGCTCACGTCGATCTCAAACTTGAAATCTTCGATCTTCAATCCGATCTGTTTCTCCAAAATTATTCTCTAGGTTGTGTGTCTTTTTTTCCCAACTCTTCCTCTTTTATAGTTCTTGAAAAACCCCTCCAAGACGTCCCAAGTTGGTGCATAAATTCTGGCCCGAGATAGAGTCCAAAATAGACAAAAACGCGAGAGATATTCGTGCATATGGGAGGGCGTCCCCTCGTCCAGCAGGGTGCCCACCCTCCTGTTTCTGTCTAACTTTACCATCTTCAAGGCCGGTGCACATATCAGCGGGGCACCCGCCCTGCCTTCTCTACCGCGAAACACCTTTCCCAGTAGCTTTAGGGTGGGTGCACTGATCAGCAAGGCACCCGCCTTGCTCTTCCTCCTTTATTTTCTTTCTTTTTTCAGTCCTTCAAGTTTTGTCTCCTAATATCTTGGCCCTCGAACTCCAAAATGCTTGCAAAGTATGTCCAACACCGATTCTTGTTATATTTTCCTTGGTCCTGTTCCACACATAGAAACTAACCACAAACAACTATTTTAAGGTAATAAAACACACTATAAAACACCAATATGGAGAAATTAAACAGATCGGAAGAGCGTCGTGTATCAACTCCCAACAAATAGCAAAAAAGCCTTCCTGCGAATTTTCCTTGCAGTGTAAGGAAAGTTGAAACTGGGAACGACAGCGAGCAGCCAGTGTATTTCGGTCCTGATTTCTGGCTCCTTGACTCATCGCCGGCTGCTACTTCCCTTACCCGGCTACCGGTGACTTCGACCTCCCTCTTTAGACGACTTTGGAGTTCGACCTTCACCTTCTTATTCCTGATTCTTTGAAGGTAATTTCTGACTTCTAAGTTCTTGCAAGTAACAACAAAAGAAATCGGATGATGTTGAACTTAAATTTACTTTGGAATACCTTCAAGTTTAAAGTTGTTTCAACAGCCTTTTTTTCTCCCTTTGTTCTGCAGACATAGCCAAATAGCAACCTTTCCTAGTGAAAAAACTACTATTGAGGAAAATGCTCCTGTTTATATATTTTCTTTGCTCTTTTGACGTTGTTTCCAGTTTGCAATTTTTTAATAATATATAAACTTGTTTACTAACTTTTAATTTTTTAAAACTAGTTATACCACATGTGCATTGCACGGGTTGAAAAACTTACTAAAATATATTATTAGATAGTTAAACATAAATCTGTAATATTTACAATCATGTAGAAAATATAAAAACACAAGTATACATTAATTGAATCAACAAAATTAATAGACTTAGTAATCGTAAAGTTCAAGATCGTTCAAAAGACAATATACATTCTTATACAATAATGGAAAAAATATTTATTACCCGCATTATTTTAAAAAATCCTAATAAAACTAAAAAATTCAAAACAAAATGTAAAATACACTAAAAAAATTTAAATGACATTAAACTTACCAATACACATGCTAGAAATAATGAATTAACGAATTATGATGTATTAGAGTGTGTTTTACAATTGACATTTCAAATTTAGTATTTTAATTTATTAGTGAAAAAAATTAACAAACAAAACAAATGGGTAAAATGGTTAAGGTTTAGTTGTTAAACCTAATGGGCACAGGTTCAAGTCTTCTTTGAGTTCTTTTAGAAAAATTTTTGTTAAAAAAAAGAAACAGTTACCGTAAAATTTGACATACCATCAAAAACAAAGGCCTATGTGGAATGTTATGCTTCGAATGTTATGAAATTTTAAAGGGTTAATTTTACACATCGTACCTAATCTTTGGAGTTAGAATCTCCTAGGTCCCTAACTTTTTTTTAGCGCTCTGGGTCCTCAAACTTTCGTAAATACACACAAAAGGTCCCTCCTAACAGAATCTATCCAAAATTCCGTTAAATGGTTTAAGGAAATTATCTTTATACCAATATCCTTTAAATTTAAAATTAAAAAAAAAAAAAGAATTTAAAAATTTTAAAAATATAAAAATAGAAAAGGGGAAAAACATCCATCACCCCCCCAAAAGGCAACTACTTTGGCTGTTGGAAATGGTAGCATTCCGGCTGCCAGACTACTGCCATTTCCGACGACTGAAAGTGGGGAGACGAACCCCTCCAATTTTCTGCTTCCGACAACTGCCGGAAATGACAATGAATGGTGAAGAGTCTCCCCCCCAAATGAAATGGCAGAGAAATTGGAGGGAGCCTCCCTCCATCTCTCTGCCCCCTTTTCAGCTGTCGGAAATGGCAGTATTCCAGCGGCCAGTTGACCACTGGAATGCTGCCATTTTCGGTAGAGAAAGTGGTTGCCGTTGGATGGTTGGATTGGGTTGGGTTGGGTGGGGGTTGTTTTTTTTTTCTTTTTTATTCTTATATTTTTTAAATTTTTAATTTTTTTTAATTTAAAGGATAAAGGTATAAAGGTAATTTCCTTAACCATTTAAAGGAATTTTGGATGGATTCCGTTATGAGGGACTTTTTGTGCATATTGATGAAAGGTTGAGGACCCAACGCGCTAAAAAAAAGGTTAGGTACCCAAGCGATTCTAACTCCAAAGGTGGGAGACGATATATGAAATTAACCCAATTTTAAAATACTATAAACTTGATTACTAACTTTTAAAATTAGTTAAGCGTGTTTACTAACTTTTAATTAATAAAAATGAACTTGAGAAGGTAAGTTAAAATTTGGTCCCCAAAAAAAAAATGAAAAGGAAAAGAAAAGAAAAGTACATATACCATCAAACACAAAGGCCTGTGATTAAGATTCCGGAATTTTCCAAAACACTGTTGAGGGACTTCCATTTAAATTTGTGAAAATTATGAAAACAATTCCACATCGCATTTCATTTGTTTTATTGTATGCCAACCTAGCAAAATCTTCGTCATCTTTACCAATCGACCTGGAATTTTTAATAATAAAAAAAGTATGAAAAGCAATGAAATGAAGGATGAACATTAAAAATGAAAATTGCTCACCAATCATTCCAAAAAGCATGCACTAGAAAACTAACTAAATCATTTCTTAGATCAAAAAAGGATTGTCATTGAGAGTTTTATGTAAATGAAATTTTTTAGATTTATAAGAAAATGTTTGGTGTGAATGTAAAAAATATATATATATATTATTGGGAAGTGTGAATTTTTTTTTTTTTTTTGGTAGAGAATATACCGCTAATATTGATTTAGCTCTAAAAACAAGCAAGAAATAATTTTCCCAACCATTCAAAAAGGTACCATCAAAATCAAGATGAGCTATCAAAAAAGGGTTAATCAAGATGAGCTACAAAAAAAGAGTTTTCCTAAATTTTGAAAAGCAAATCCTGGAGCAAAGATGAGAAGGATTTTGACAAATGTTGATTTGGGAATCCTGATTTGCGAAAAGAGGTTGATATACAATAAAATGGTTCACATAAAACGCAAGTTGAAAAGGCCTTTTTTGTTTAGAAGGCAAAGGTGTGGGGAAAAAAACAAACAAAACACTGACACCACTAGATTCGTTATGATATTCGTTTTAGGACGGAAAATGACTAAAGAATACTGTTGATTTATTATTAATAGTATAACACTCGTGCGATGCACGAGAAAATAACGTTCAAAAATATACCAACCAAAACGTGAATAATTCCGACCAAAATCAACGGGGATAATACACCAAGACTAGAACCCAGCAGGGATATTACACCAAGATAGGCATAGCGATACACATCATAGTAGGGGTAGCGGGACCAGAAAATCAAAAAACTCATTTACACAAAATACTAATTTTTCAAAATAGTACACAAAGTCAAATACATTACAAAAAGTGTTCAACTATTCAAAATCTAATATTAAGCTAAAAAGCAAGTTAAAATTAACAATTTTTTACTTGAGCAAATTCATCTAAGAGAATCTATATCTATTTTGTTAACAAAATCCCTTTCGAAAAAAAATTATCAAACTATTAGCAAGAAACTCATGAGCTATCAGCAATCAAAACACTAAATACCACAATAAGAGAAAGTTAAATCTTCCAATAATCCAACAAGAAAAAACAACTACAACCACTGGGTAATGAGCAATCAGCAATCAAAACATTAAATACCACAAAGTTCAAGCATTAATCATTTACAGTTGAAGCAGCGTAAATAGGAAAACTGGCCAACAGAGCAACTGACCAGTAAGCAGTTGACAGTTGAATAAGAATCAAATTCTCATCTGGCTGACATGTACATAAATTTTACTCCAAGTCTCCAACTGCACAACATAAGAAAGAGCATTCAGAATCATATTATCAGAAATTCAGAATACTAGTGGCCGAGTGAGACACGAGTTTAACTTTAAGTTTAGAAAATTAAATAACATTCAACATTCAAGGAAAAAGGAACTAGCAACCGTACAAGCTTATGTCTAAGTGTTCTTCTCCCCACCTCACAATCAGATGCATACAATCAAGCTCTTCTCTGAATGACTCAGTAGTTTGCAGTGACTTGTATTAACGCTAGTTTGGGTTTTCCAAAAAAAAAAAGTCGAAACTGAGAACAACAGCAGCAGCCAGCATATTTCGGTCCTGATTTCTGGCTCCTTTACTCGTCGCCGATGGCAACTTCCCTTACCCGGCTGCCCGTGACTTCGACCTCCCTCTTTAGACGACTTCGAAGTTCAACCTTCACCTTCTCATTCCTGATTCTTTGAAGGTAATTTCTGACTTCTAAGTTCTTGCGAGTAACAACAAAAGAAATCGGATGATGTTGAACTTAAATTTACTTTGGAACACATTCAAGTTTCAAGTTGTTTCAACAGCCTTTTTTCTCCCTTTGTTCTGTAGACATAGCCAAATAGCAACCCTTCCCAGTGAAAAAAACTACTGTTAAGGAAAATGCTCCCTAGGTGTGGTTATTTTTTAACGTTATTTTTAAAATACTATAAACTTGTTTACTAACTTTTAAAATACTATAAGCTTGTTCACTAACTTTTACTTAATAAAAATGCACTTCAGAAGGTAAGTTAAAATTTGGCCAAAAAAATGTAGATATACCATCAAACACAGAGGCCTGTGATTAAGATTCTGGAATTTTCCAAAATACTGGTGAGGAACTTCCATTTAAATCTGTGAAAATTATAAAAACACGTCCACATCACGTTTCATTTGTTTTATTGTATGCCAACCCAACAAAATCTTCGTCACCTTTAGCAATCGACCTGGAATTGAATTTTTAATAATATAAAAAAATTATGAAAAGCAATGAAATGAAGGATGAACATTAAAAATGAAAATTGCTCACCAATCATTCCAAAAAGCACTAGAAAACTAAGTAAATCATTTCTTAGATCAAAAAAAATGATTGTTCTTGGGAGTTTTATGTAAGATCGGAAGAGCGTCGTGTAGATTTATAGGAAAATATTTGGTGTGAATGTAAAAAAAATATATTATTTGAAAGTGTGAAATTTATTTATTTATTTATTTATTTTTAGAGAATATGCAATTAGTATTGATTTTGCTCTAAAAACAAGCAAGAAATAATTTTCCAACCATTCAAAAAGGGACCATCAAAATCAAGATGAGCTACAAAAAAAAGATGAGCTACAAAAAAACGGTTTTCCTTAATTTTGAAAAACAAAACCTGGAGTGAAGATGAGAAGGATTTTGACAAATGTTGATATAGGAATCCTGATTTGCGAAAAGAGGTTGATATTCAATAAAATGACTTACATAAAACGCAAGTTGAAAAGGTGTTTTTGTTTAGAAGCCAAATGTGCAAAAAAAACACTGACACCACCAGATTCGTTAATTATGGTATCCATTTTAGACAGGAAAATGACTAAAGACTACTGTTGATTTATATTTTATATTATTATTATTATTATTATTATTATTATCATTATTATTATTATTATTGGGAAGTTGATATTTCAAGACGATCATTGACTTCAATTTTCAATTACAAGAAAAAGTTAGGGAAGAATTAGGTGTATATCAAGTGGAACTTGTGTTACAGCCAATCAACATTTTATACTTCTAAGCTCAATTTGTAAAGGGATTTAAAAAAAAAAAAAAGGCTTATGAAAGCTTTTGAGGTCCTGGCTATAATCTCCTCAGACATTGATCGTATTGATTTTGGTCCGGTAGGGTCGACTCTAAACTAGTAATAAATACATTGGAGTAACTATTGGAACTTACAATGTGCCGTAGATACTTGTTGTTAGAGTTCAAATAAAAAGCCGTGAAATTGTAAAAGCTATAGTTTTTAAACCCAGCACTGAATATTATCTTTCGGTTATTGGTTCAACTCAAAACTCAATGGTTGAATAGGATGTCAATCATGGTCAATGTAACTATTAGCTATTATATAGTATATAGTATAACAAGTAAAGTAAATGAGAAACACTTTTAGTACGAAAATGAAGCTGCCCGAAAAAGACGCAAGAATGCTAGAAAACAAGAAAGAATGCTATCACGGTATCACCATTCAAAAGAAAAAAAAAAAAAAAAAAAAAAAAAAAAAAAAAAAAAACGAAATTGTGCTATCGAACGAGAAGATTGTAGCAGTAAAGTAGCCTAACTTTGTGAAGTAAATTTATATAAGCGATGCAATAATAACCCTATTGTATGTAAGAGTCCCTTTTAAGTAATTTCTAGAAGTTTTGTTAAAAAACTTCCCTTCTATATATGTGGCATACATGGATGTACGTAAAAGTTAAACTATTTCAATGTTGTTTGAAGACACAAGTTCCTTTATATGGGTGTGAAAAACTATTTCAATGTTGTTTGGAGACACAAGTTCCTTTATATGGGTGTGAAAAACTATTTCAATGTTGTTTGAAGACACAAGTTCCTTTATATGGGTGTGAAAAACTATTTCAATGTTGTTTGGAGACACAAGTTCCTTTATATGGGTGACAAGCCCGCCCTGCGAATTTGGGTGCCATGTGCGACAATCTAAAATGGTGCCCCCTTGATTTAATTAAGGATTATAGTAGAAAAACTTAATCACATTTTCAATAATAGTATTTCAAAATAAAAACATCATATTCAAAATTTTGTTATTTTTTTATACACTATAAAAAAGTGAAGTACAAATAAATGTCAAAACACCTCCAATGCTTCTAAAAATTCATTAGATTCATATGCTTGTTTTCTAGGATGCATTTCAATTTTTATGAATTATAACAACAATTAAAATATTAAAGTACCTAAGCAAATAAAGTAATTCAAAAGGAGATTAGAGATAGGAAGAATAGAAATTAGCACCTGATTATAGATTAAATTCTTCAAAAGAATATCAATGAAATGAGAATATTGAATAACCGTCAATCTGATCAAACTTTAAACCAAAGAATTATTTCACTTAAGTGATAATTTATTTATGTTTCAGTCAGTTCTCTTTTAATTATGAAACAATATATGTTTGAAAATTCTTTTACCTTGCCTTTGGAAAGATGAAAATCAAGTCATATGATTGTATTTTACTTCTTGACTTTTTTTATATGATTGATTTTTTTTTCTTGGCTTTAGTGGAGCTTGACAATTATCGAATGATTAAGGTAGGTCATTTTTAATTTCTTTTTTCAATATAATAATATATAATAAAATACAATCTATTTTTTAATTCAATAATTTTATACATGCTTATAAAAGATGGTGCATCAATAATGTCTATAATTTTTAACAAATAAAATTTTAAGATTTTTTAAAAAAAAATATTAACATTACTCCTATAATAAATAACATTTTTTTGGTGCCCCTCAAATTTTGGGGCCCTGTGCCGTCCCACAACTTACACACCTTCAGGGCCGCCTTTGATGGATGTGAATTTATCTCAACAGAACTCTCTTAATTTGATCACATCCACTACCCGAGTGCTTTGTTGAGCAAGGATTCCGACGTGAAGGATTTTCGATTGAATGAGAAGGTGTAACTACATATGGCATATGAAAAACTGCAAGTATTGCATATGTGCCAAAGGCTATCAAGTGAATAGCAGCACAAGAGTGGTGGAATCCATCGTCTACAAGTTGCGTTCATAGCCAACAATTTTTTGCGATCCTCCAGTGGGACTGGAATCGTTTGCAGTTTTCGTTATCGAGAGGGATATTCCGAACTTGAAGAATATATTGCTGTCAATTTCAGAGAGGAGATCCATATTGAAGCAGAAGAGAGTTAAGATGCATTGTGAGACAGCATTTTTTTTGTCTTTGGCATACTACACCTTGTAAAATATGCCATTTTTTATATGATATACTTCATTCAGTGCGGTGCAAAAGAGTATTTAGGGTAGACCCAAATTGAATTCATTTTTTTATACTGTGAATTATTATAAATTATAAATAAATCCATTTGGCAATCAGGTCTACTTCAAAATGGATGTTATGCAATGTTAGGGAAAACCCATGCTTATTATAAGGAATACATCTTTCGATCTCACTCTCAATAACTTCCATTTTTTATTTGCTATAATAACAAAATTGGAAGAAATTAATTAGTTTTTTTTTTTTTTTTTTTTTTTGAAAGAGAGGAAGAAATTAATTAGTTGTTACCGTTTTCTTTATATGAGATCATTAATTTCTTGGCTCAAACCTCCACAATACTCTACTAAGAAAATATTGAGGAAAACAGAGAAATAAAATGAAAAGAATGGTACTACAAGTATAAACTATAAACACAAATATTTACCTCCAACTTTCTGAAATAAAGAAAATGGACATGAGCTATATAATAAAAGAGTTCAATCTACTCAGTGTGTTAAAATTGGTTACAACCATTTCTCTCAAATAGAGCCAAACTGGCGCCGGGGCTTGGGGGGGGGGTGGGGTAAATGGTTACTATTAAGGAAATAATGTAATTGAGGCAAGCACGCGCAAATTGACTGATTGAAGAGCACGGAATCATTGAAAAGTTGGAATGAATTGTGAAGAAGATTCTGACATCATTTGCCCATCTTCCTACTATTATTATTATTAATATTAATTTGATTTGTATATTGTAATAAACTAGATGGACCAAAATGAAAAAGACACAACTCCCATTAGTATTCTTTTCGACTTATAATCACGCAATATCTCCGGACCCCCGGGGGCGCGTTTTCCCCTGCTACACTTCTTCGGCATTGAAAATTGATTTTGCATTAACAAAGACGTAGACCAATATGCTACTGGAGAAGATAGAGTAGGGACTAATGGTG
>CAVNYN010206229.1:0-20274 GCA_963692815.1 Nyctanthes arbor-tristis | reverse complement strand
TTCAAGCCCTAATTTCGTTCCTAATTATAGAGACAACCATGTGATGGAATGACTAGGGTTAGAGTTTTCTTCATATATTATATTAGAAAAACATTCAAATACTTAACTAAAACATTGATTTCTGTATATGAACGATTTATGTATATGAACATATTCTGATCTTTGTTCATCCGAAAATGAAAGAAGTATAGGCAACAATTTGGATCAAATTCTTCCTTTTTCCACCTCAACTTGTACATAATCGTCCCTATAATAATGATTATGAATGAAATTTAAGGCTTAAAATGGCATGGCCTTTTTTTTTTATATGTTTAGTTTGTTCGTTTTATTTTTTTTTTAATTTTTAAATCTATTTTTTTAGCATACTTGGTCCAATTTAACAATTTTATTGACACATAACATTTTCGTTAGCCACGTGTGTAACTCCGTTAATTATTGTTAACGGAATTGAGAGAAATGATGGATGTGTAATATTTTGTACAAATTAGTGAGTATTGAGTAACTATTTTTTGTTTGGTGAGCAAGTAGTAACCAATTCAAAGTTTAGTGATTATTGATATAATTAACTTGATTTAAATTTGTAAGAGAATGGAAGCAGCCAGTGTGAAAATTTATTTATTATTTTTTTTTTTGCAGAAAATATATTATTGATATTGATTTGATAAATTTTTATTACATAGAGGCAACCAAGCCATGAAGCCATGATGCGTTTTGGCGTTTCGTCAAATGAGAGGCAGGGCGGATTCTACCGATGTTCAGGGCACGATGGCGCATATTGACATTTTTCACTCTCTTTTTGTCGATCCATTTATTATTTATTAATTTTAAAATTGTTTTCTTTTTTATTTTACATTGTGTAGTAATTTTTTGTTGTTTTATATTACATAGATCGATGCGCGGTAAGAGAACAAACGGTCTTGGTCCGCCTGGCTATGTGGACCTGTAGATCAGAAAACTTCTACTCCGTCTGGGACAAAGCTCCCTTGCATTCGACTAGGATCATTTTTTTTTTTACTATCACCACAAAAAAAGGGACAAGTTTTGCTCCCTCAGCCCTTCATATGGGATGGGTCCCACATGGAGGTGGACCCACTTTGTGGGAGGTGCTCACGTAATAGGCAATTTAACCTCTATTTGCAAAATCATTTTACTTTTAGAAGATCAGCATATACTGTATAAATCTTTACTATTCAATTCTACTCATTCTCTCTTATTAATTTCTCGTTAGAATGAGTTTGCAAACGATTCCTAACACAAAACATTGCGTTTGAATAAAAAATGACCAGTACTTTAGATACTTGAAAATTTAATAGCAACGAGTTGCCTTATAGGTAAATTGATTCATACGCGGGAAGGCTAGACTCGAGTTGTGTGGAACTGATGTAAGCGTGTTCCATCACTGCTTCTAGGTACAAATCTCAAAGGAACAATCCAACTTCAAGCACTCATAGAAATTGCTTTGTGATTGTAACAATACCCAAATTATTAGTACACCAATGTATATATTTCTTAGCAATACTTGAAAATATATAGCAACATTCCTTTCCTAGGTGGGTCATTCGTAGAACATTATTATTGTTAACAACATAGCCATTGAGCATTGACCAGAAAACTAGAATATGATATCAAATAATTAAGGGGCATTTTACACTTAGTTACCTAAACATTGAGAGGGAAGATCATCAATTTTACAAGCCTTAACTATATCCTTCAAGGGAAGATTCACACTGCCTAGTTGGCCAGAAGAATCGCAGTCGCACAGAAGATTCAGACCTCCAGCTGCCGCACAACAAGCTGAAGCATCCAGCTCTTTTCCGCAATTTTTTGCAATATCTAAAATAATATGGACGAATGTATTGGGGTTTTTACAGTCATTCTGCGCCATAACTCCTGGGCTGCTACTCACTAAGATTAATATTAACGCCGTAGCAGTAGCCACCATCGCCCTTGTACTAGCTAACGAGGCCGAGGTTGAGATCGAGCTCGTCATCCCAAATAATTTGCACGTAATAATAAGTACTTTCTCATCGTATATGTAGCAAGAATGGCCTGCTTCAATTATTGTTGAGAATACTATCTTTTTTTTTTTGATAAAATTGTTGGGAATACTTAATTAGTTATAAAATGAGCACATGGGACACAATACTACAACTCATAATTTTAATTATAAACAAAGGCTCTTCATTACCAAATGGTTTGACCTTTAAATTAATTTATGTTCATATTTCTATAGAGATTTGTAATTGTTTTCCAGAGATTTGCCAATTGTCCTTATTGAGAATTTGAGATTTCAGGAGATCTCTATGATATTTTCAAATTACATTTTTAACATTCATATCATGAGTTATTAGCTTGTTTTTAAAAGGAGTTGACTAAAACTACACCAAGCTAGTTAGCACAGAACAAGAGCATTTCTAGTACTTTGGAAGTATTGGGTGCTCAGTATTCTACCTTTAATATATTTGTAACACTCCATGAAAATTCAAGAGTTCCATAGTGGCATTTTTGGATAATAATTGGATCATTTCACGAATAATGCTCAATTATAGACAACCGGTTGGTTAATTTTCTAATTGGATAGTTAGTTGTGACATTTTATAAGAATTTTAGAATAGTTTGTTTTGACAAAAATAAAGTGATTGTTTAAATTTATATCAACTATCCCTGTCGGTTAGAAGTGTAGTCCAAAATGATGACTAAGTCCAATCGGTTAGTGAATTTGGTGCAAAAGGATACTTAAAACTAAAATGCGATGCTTAATTAGTATAGTTAAAAACACAAAGACCTAGTTACAGAAACACATTAAGTAGGGGGACTCATTAAGTAATAAATAGAAAAAAATTCTAGTGACACTTGGACACTTAAAAAAAAGGCTCACATGACTCAACTTGGAGACCACTTGTCATTCTTTGTAGCTAGAAATTCTCTCAAACTTGCAATTAGACTTATTTTCATTCGCTAATTATAAATTATCTAGGGATAATTGGAGCCTTTTTCATAGGTGGAAATCAAAATTTTTAGAAAATAAGTAAAAAATTCGTTCATAAATAATGTTAGTCTTGGAACACCATCAAAAAACTCCCAAAACACCCTCTTTGTTTCTCAAACAAAGCCCTCTTCATATACACATAGAATCCTCACAGATCGGAAGCTGCTTTGCTTGAGGAATACCAAGAATTTGGAGGTATCTTCCACCAAAAAAAAAATATCCAAGAATCTTTAAAAAAAAAGATCAAAGGTAAGTAACCAATGGTTTGGTTTCCCATGGCATACATAAGCTTTTAAAGAAGAGCATGTGTTTTGATGTCATACTATGATAAGAAATGAAATGTTTTATTGCATGTGAATCACTAGCATTACTCTACCCGTTTTGTATTGGTTTACTTTGATTTGTTTCCATACTATGACCTATCTATTGATTCCGAGATAGGGACGAGTAATATAGTATTTGCTTTGTATTGGTAATGTTCTTTGCTTAGAATTCCGGTAAGGGTCAACTGGAATTAAACTTAACATTGTATTGCCATGAGTAAATTAGCATTTGGAAGGCATCATTACGCGCTACGGGTAGTAAGTAATTCAAGTGCTTGGGCCCTACTATGCATTCTAAAGGTTTGTGCGCTTTTATGTTTCTTGAACTTGTGAGGTAAAATGATCTTTTGTAACCTTGTGGCAAATCAAAATGTTGTGTTACTCACTGGGTACATCGTAGTCACTTCGTGTTTATCTACTTTTATGTAGGTGATCAATCGCAAGATTTACGAACATCAAGCCGAAGAATGAAAGATCTCTCCCGACTTAAGTAAGATAATGCATATGGTGGAAACTGATTTGTGGGCGTATTATGAAGATGCACCCTTGTTCCTAATGTATTTAAGAACAACTTATGAGTTCAATGTATTTTGTGCTTATACCCCTTGCACACTTACACTATGAGAAAGTTATGAGAGATAAACCTATATTTTTCACTTAGTAAAATAGTCTAGTTAAGAGGGAGATAGCAGAAGAATAAGTATATGTATGGAGACATATATAAATAAGGGGAAACTTGGCATGTAATCTAAGAATATAAGGGGAAAAAACTTTTGTATGGCTTGGAAGCCTAATTTTTCATGAAAAGGCTTCCAAATCCTTTGTTCGATTAGTTGATCAGTAAAACGGTTTTTATATAGTTTATCGTGTATGCTTGTTTTCCTATTTAGTTTCGACACGAACAATAATCCATGAATCATCAAGCCAAATTAACCTAGGCGTATAAGAGAGTTCATAGTAAAGAAAAAGAATTTAGTAAGTCAGCTTAAAAAAATAATTTCAATGATAGTACAACTCTAGGTAAAGTAGAAAAATCAAAAGAAACAACACAATGACCAAATGAAAATTTAAGAACTTATTTGATTGGAACGTCTCGTCCCTTGTTAGCATTTTAATTATTTTGAAATCATGCAAGAGCTTCAGCCACTAGACAAAGTAACAACTCGGAAATGAAATGATAAAACAACGGGGGCGTGACAATATTGATATGTGTACTTCAAATAATTAAATGAAGAATTAACAATTTAACAAATAGATACATGAGCCCAGTTAATTGTTTAATTGGGACCTTTAAAGCAATAATCTTGTTTTTATTCATGAGGACGACTCAAGACATCACTTGCAACGCACATGCTATACTAATGTATTAATATCTGTGCATATATAATTGTCAATTTTACTTAACACAACTTTATTTTTGTTGAAATTTTAACCCATAACGAAATTAATGTTTATACCTCAAAACCCACTAATTTTCTTTGAAGCACATACAAATAAGTGTTAACGCAAAAATCCTTGTGACAACTTCACAAATTATTGCTAGTACACACACATATTTTTGTAGCATTAATTGAAATTGCACAAATGCAGACTTGCAAGTAGGTGGACATATCAGACATCTCTGAAATTGAAAAGCATTTAACTCCTTCCAGTGCACCCACATCCTTTTATATCATTCCTGGAGCAGAAGCTGGAGCACCAAATTATCCCAAAAATCACGACAACATTCAATCAACAAACCGCAATTGATCATCATAAACAACGTGCAATTCATTGCATAACGATTTTCGGACCGGTTAGTTTGCGGACTATCATGCGACATAATTTTATTGGACCATGTTTCTGAAGTAAAAAATTATGTCAGATGTGTTTTATGGTTTTTGTTTTTCTTTTTTTAAAAAGATATAATTACCATATGATAATTTATAAATAAACTAAAATAGTACAACTTGGGGGTGTGAAGCAAGTCGGCTAGGTCAAGCGCCTTTGTACTAGCCCACAAAATGCACAAGCGCGCCAGCTTGTGGCTCGCATGAAGTGAGCAGTAGCGCGGACTAAGCCCCAATTTAGGGCCACAACCCGAGCTTGGTCTGGACATAGAGGCCCTTTACAATAGGTTGTTTATGCCTTCAGCCAATCACGTGTTTAGAAACATTTTTGTTTAACTAAAAATAGATTTTGTGAGAATGAAGGCCCGACTCACCCTAATTCATTTTCAACAATACATTTATCATCTATTAAAATAATATTACACATAGATTTGTAACTTTTTCTTACTTTTTAACTATATATTCTCTTAAAATTCATTTTTTATAATCAATTTTCAAAAAAATAAAATCATTCAGGCCTAAGTATTTGAAATTCATGTAGTACAAATAGGTCCTCTCAAACATATAAACGTGATTAATTTGACCAAATTCTATTTTAAAACAGAAATGCATTGAACCTTTAATTAAGGGTATGGGAAGACTTGAAATTGATCTAGTGCCATATGTATTGAAACTTTAATCCTACTTGGCCATATGGTGCTATAGTGTGCCATATGTATGGTGTCAGAATTTGACTCTGGGAAAGCCATCTAAATTCATCGGACTACAAGGATCTGCCTGAACATATATATTATGTTTTTTTTTTTTTTTTGTCTTTTTAAGTTTGAAGCCCAAGAGTTGCATATGAAGGGAAAAATAATAAAATAATAATTAAAAAAAAAAAGGGATAAGACAGAAAGAGGGCAAATGCATTCAAAGTCGAACATCTTAGCATCTTTGCAACAAACGGTTTGTGCACCAATTCCTCGATCCCTTTCCGGGACAGGCAGCAACATGCAGCTTTGTCGAAATGACTGAAACCCAACGCTCAACTTCATCGGCAAAACAGTATTGCCGTTGCGCCATTGCGGTTTTGCTGCTACATGTTAGAATAAATAATGTACGTAGCAGCGACGACCATCAGTAAAGCAGACCCTTTGATCATGTTCAGTGCCATTTTCGTGCAAGTGTGGTAGATTGTGTTCGATGTTGGTGAGCTAGATGCCTTGATTGACCGTACTGGACGGATAGCAAAGATATTGCGTATATAGTTTCAATGTCTAAGGAGCTAGATGAATTCCAGTTTTCAGATAATAATTAAATTAAATGTCGCGCGCTTAACTTAAATTATTGATATATTATATAGAAATTAAAATGAGAACAAAAGAACGTGGATGCTACTAATTGCATAAAGATTCATAGAGCTGACTTCATAAGTTGAAACTTCATTATTCGTTGAGCTGACTATCACTAATATATAAAAGTGGGAATGTGTGTAAAACATTCACTTCCCCACTTTATCTCTAGCTTTTTCTTTTAATACCAAAAATATCTTTGGTGTAATTATTTTATACATTTAAAATCTTAATAAATGACTTCTTTCTTAACTCATCAAAACGTTAGTTACAGAACTCAATTAATAACCATTTTTTTAACCTATTCTGTAGTGATATCAATTTTTTTAACTTTTTGGTTTTAATTGTTTTTTGATAACTTGACTTTTAATAAATCTATAAATGATAAAATTATTTTTTTTCTTTGCCTTTTTCTTCTATGATACAATTCTAATGTATTAATAGCAAAATTTCATTTATAAAAACTTAGTTCTTTGAATTTTCTATTATAGTTTTTTGAGTGCACTGTTTTATTTATTATCACAACGACAATATGTTAAAACTGTAAATATGTGTAACATTTACTTATTCAATACAGTAACACTAAAATTTTAGTGTGCATATTAGCATATATCTATTCATCTTAAATGTGTTTTCAACATATGCAAATACTACTCAACAATATTCTTATGTTTTCAAATCACATGCCATAGCATGTTATAGGAATAATAACATGTTTATTTCAAAGATTGGTAGACCATATTCAATTTCTTTTCTATTTTTCGGTATTCCTCTTGTAATGGAGAAATATACCAAAAAGATTTGGAAGCATTTGGTGTGGACTCTCATGTGTGTTTTCCTTTTTTTTTTCAATTGGAACTCTTATATAACCAATTAGTTTATAATTGCATTTTATGATGATTCTATTACATATGCAATTGCAGAAAGAACGGAAAAAGTAATAGAAGAGAATACCATAGATAGTGGAATAATAATTATTATTTCATTATGGAATAATAATTCAAAAACTATTAGCTTGATACAACTTTTTAAAAATAAAGTAAGCAATTTTTACTTTTACTTTCCTCAAAGTCATAAAACAATTTCAATTATCATATAGAAAAATGAAAATTAGAAAGTACTATATTGAGAAACAATTGAAAAGATGAATGCTGCCAGAATACTTCATAATGAGAATATTTCTTTTTATTTAGTATTTTCTCCCTCTTTATAGTTTTATGTATATATTATCGTGGTATGATGAAAACACTTAAATATGTCATTAATCTTTAACATTAGAGTGAATGTTTTTGTAGTTATTATATATACAATGTACAACGCATATTTGAATTACTAATATATTAAAAAGGAGAATGAGTGGGAAACTTTTGATTTCGTACTTCGCCCACACTTATTTTCCTAATTTACACTAATACCCATATTTAATATTTAATTAGTTTTTTTTATTATTTAATATAATAAGTTTAATCAATTCATAACTTTTAACTTTCCATGTCTTTTGATTTTTTCTTCTCTTTTTCCCCTTCAACTTTCACACAAGTTATAAATAAATTTTTTATTTTATATAATTCGTATGTTATAATATTAATTTTATAAATTACTTTATTTTGCAAATATCTTTTCTTTGTAGACATGTTACAATTCAATGAAATATATATATATATATACACACTCAAAAATTCGGTTGGTTAGTTTTAAACCAGTAGAATTTAAAAAGTGATAATGGAATGTGTTCTTAGATTTGCTCTCTTCCTCAGTGTACTTGATATATCATGATCCGTTTTACATTCGAATTATCAGTAATCTCGTACTATACAAGTCTGTTACCATCGACTCAGTATCATTTTTTTTCTTTACAAATTTTTCACTTATCTCAGCAAAGTTCACTGTAACATTATTATTAAGTATTACATCAAATACATGCGTATATATTTAACATTTTACATAAGACGTGCAATGCACGTACTTATCACTCGTTTACTAAAAAGTTCGTCAAAAAGACTGAGTTTGTTTTCTTACACACACTCTTCTGTCTCATTTATTTTATTCATATTTTTTTTTATACATTAGGATATAGGGGTGGGGAGAGGGAAATAGGGGATATGTGTGGTTCGAACCCAAAACCTCCTGTCCAGAACACGAGAAACCTACTGTAACACTTGTTCAAATCACTCTACAGTTCTCTTTTGGTTTGTCCTATGTATTTTGTCATGTTTCTATATTTAGTATTATTTTATAAGTTCATTTGTTTACAATTATATCTATGTTTACTCTTGAAGATGTGAAATTAATTTTGGGAATTTACAAAATAAAGCATATATTTATTGCATATACAATTTGCATACTATATATTTGGAAAATACAATTTACACTATACATTTCATTTAATATTAACAAAACACACTTTCTATTGAAAAATGAAAAAAATTTATTAATAACTGATAAATCACACAACATATATTATATTTTGTAACACTTTACATGTCATTTAGAAAATATAGATAAAATTTACTTTTTCAATTTCAATTTTATAAACTGAGAAAAAATATGAATCCATCTGTAAATAAGTTTTACTCAATTAATAAGAAAAATCAAGTTAAATGATACGCGATATTTGATAGTGTTTTGCAATTTTTTTTCCAACTTAGTTATTTTCCCTTGTTGTTTATCACGTATTTTTCATTTTTATTCATATCTACTTTCGAATAATAATAATAAGAAGAAAATCAAAAGAGTAAAATTATCTGTTTATAATAAATGAAAATATATGTAGTGATGATGACTATGATGATGATGCCTCATTTATAATATTTCAGTCATCATATATAGTTAATTTTTAGAAAAAAATTGCAGAATAAAAGTGATAAAGAAAAAAATTGACAAAACACAATTATTAATTTAATATTTTTAAAAATACTGTAATGCTATATGTAAAGTGTTATATAACACAATATATGATATGTGATTTGTTAGTCACAAAAGGGTAATTTCGTTGAAATAAGTAATTCTTTAAATATTTTTATTTTTTTAAAAAACAAAAGATGTGTTTTGGCAATATGAAATGAAATGTAAGATATAAATTGTAATTACTTAAAACATGACATGCATATTATAAATACACTATAAATATAAGGTGTATTTCGTAAATTTCAAGTTAATTTTTAGAATGTGTCAAACACATTAAATAAGGGTATTTGAAAAGTTAGTTTGTAAATTTCCTTTTGAAATATTTTTCTTAATTCTTGTGTAAAAAACGAAAAAGATTTACATAAGTGAAGATGAATGGAATGGGATGATAGAAATTTATATAGTACATGTGGGTCTATTAAATGTGTGGATGTGATTAATTTGATTAAATTCAAATTTAAAAAAGTAGGAGAAAATAATATATGAAAACAGGGTAATCTCACATCTCACAAAAGTTAAAAGAGAACGTGCCTTTCTGACATATAATATTGATTTCAAGACACGTTGGGTAAATTGATTCATATCGCCAAAGGGCTAGAATCAAGTTTTTTTAACTAATAGAATCAAACCTTTTGGATGAAATTTTACTAATATCAACAGCCAGTAATAAAATTAATTAATGTTTAAGACTACGAATTAATCATTGGGAAAAAATAGAACAAATTGTTCCATGCAAATGTTTAGTGGATAAAAGTTTTGCAAACAGTATTAGTGAAAATTTTCAAGCATCGGCGCGATGACACCTTTATGATGCCATTCCTTGACCCTACTTTTTAAATGAACTAATAACAAAAAGTAACCGGCCTCCTTATTATTGTGTGTTAGTTTTCGGCCCCGTGTATTCTATTTCGACGTCAACAGATAGTGCCATAGATAATAATGGAACTAACATGGGCTTCTTTTCATTTAAAAAAAAAAAGTATTTGTCGATATTTATGTCAAGTTCTTGGCTCCTATAATCCGTCTCTACGTCTACAGACGGTGCCGTAATAATGAAACTGACATGCGCTTGTGTCAAGTTTGTGACTCATCACTCGACGAGTAGGTCTTAATTATTAGTCTTTCTAGGTACAAAGAGCAGTTGGTGCCTTATAGTGCTAGCCACAGCCCCATTTATATAAAATTAAACCAATAATAAAAGTTATGTAGTGAATAATCCCGTCAAACGGACACGTAAGAGGAGATTGTTGGATTACTGATGTAACAATAATGGAAAATTATACACATAGCAACATTCCTAGCACATATGTGCAAAGGTAATTCGGAAAAAATTATTATCGTCATAACAAGCTTCTTTCTTAAATCCAACGATCTCATGAAGTGTAGAATCATGAGACTTTAGTTACCCAAACATTGGGTGGGAAGATCAATCTTACAAGCCTTTACAATATCCTTCACGGGAGGATTGACATTGCGTAGCCAAGAAGAATCGCAGTCGCATAGAAAATTCAAATCACCACCTGTTGTGCAACAACCCGGAGAATCCAGCCTTTTCGCGCAACTTTCTGCAATATTCAGCATGATTTGAAGGATGGTATGGGTGTTCTTACAGTCATTTTGCGCCACTATGGCACTCGGACTCATACACGTTAAGATTATTAACATGGCAGCGACGGCCGCTATCACCCTTGTACTGACTAATGAGGTCGAGATCGAGCCCTCATTCCGATTAACTTGTGCGATCGATGTTGCGGAATATATAGAGGTAGCAAATGCTCGTATATATAGCAAGAATTGCTTGTTTCAGTTATTGTTTAGAATACTTTGTTATAAAATGATCATCACATGGCACATAATTAATATACGACAACTCACATTTAATTATAAAATAAAAATTCTCTTGGTTTGACCTTGTAAGTAAATTAATTTATATATATTTTATAGAGATTTGTAATTGTTCTAGGGATTTGCCAAGCTGTTATTCAGAGTTTGAGATTTTAAGAGATCTGTATGACCTTTGTAAATTATACATTCTTAATACTCATATCACTTATTAGCAATGTTCAAAAAACCATATTAGTCATCGATGTGGAAAGGTAACAATTCATGGGTCACAAGATCAAATTGAGGTTGAACCGAAACTAAACCAGTTTTAACTAAATAATAATAAAAAAACCTGGACATTATTTTTCATAAAATATAATTATTCTGGTCTTCTAGTTTTTTTATTAATTAAATTTTTCTTAATCTTTGTGAAATCGAGAGCAACTCTACCTTAGTGTGACGATTCACATAGATAAAAGTTATACCAATTTTGCAGCAAATAAGAATTTAATTACTGCAGTTTCTAAGATTTGTATTTCTAAATATTTAAACCAAGGACCCCCTAACTATATAAAAAAAAAAGAAGAAGAGGTAATTAGCGCAAAACGTCCCTACCTTTCAACTCTTTTGCGTAAATCGTCCATACCTTCTATTTTTTGGCAACTCTTTTGCCGGCAACGTTGTTAATTATTTTACTTATTATACTTTTTTAACTATACGTCTATTTAGTAGATCGGAAGAGCACTATACAAGACAACATAATAAAATAAAATACACTTCTCTTTTTTAATCTTATCTAATATTTTATTGACGTATTTAGATTTGAATGTATTAACTTTTTGAAAATATAAAAAATAATAATTAATACATTAATTTAGACTTTATTTAATATAAGTATATATATAATATTACAAATAGAAGTTGACAAACGGCGAAAATTAATAGTGGGTAACGGCATGGACAAATTCTATCAAAAAATGCAAAGGTGAGGATGGAATTGCTAAAAAATGAAAGGTAGGAACGATTTGTGCAAAAGAGTTGAAAAGTAGAGACGTTTTGCGCCAATTATCCTATAAAAGAAATAACAATGGGACATAGTTTGTTTGGCTAGACTAGCACCCTGAGACCTTAACATCTTAGGTTCGAGTCTCACAAACAGCAAGTTGTTTGAGTACGTTTTTCTAACTGTACTGTTGGGTTGTATTATTTTCTTTGCATCACGCTCCATTAGATCCTTACACATTTATACGATGCTATAATGCAAATCTAATGTACTTATTTAAAGAAATGAGGACCCCCTAAATCTCACATTTGACATAGTCCCGATATAATCACGATAGGTTCGCCACATGAGAGTGGTTTCTTATGTGGCATGTCCCGATACACATGACGTGACTATATAGTACCATATAACACTATACATTCATATGATATTAGATCATTTTAGTGACATGATATTATATCATTTTAATGACATGAAAAATGTCATATCAGTAATTAACTTGTCTTTGTGACAATACCGCTTTGGATGTGGGGGGTATATAATTATAAACCTAAAAAAAATAATAGAACGTGACATGAATTCTATATATATATTTGATATTTTCAGATGTGAATAGTACCGATACAATAATCTTTTCCAAACATTTTGTATATTATCCCATGTTGTATGAATAAATCGAAGGGCTGCAAACTGCCATAGACCAAAGACTATATATATATATATATATATATAGAGCAATTTTAAGGGGACATGAAAATATATATATATATATATATTCAACTTTTCACTTTGTTAAGAAAAGCTCGACCAAAATAATAAGGCAGTTATTATTAGTATTTATTATATTAATATTACGTGCCTGTCAAACAAACTTCTATAGAAATATAAATGTACGTGTGCACGTAATAATTTGGTGTATTTCTATGGCATGTTGAGCTAAAATAATAAAATAATTAAAAGAAACGCAGCGTGTATATTTTTTTGACTAATTTTGATGCATTTTTTAACTTATATTTAGCTTATTTAATTATAGTCAATATATTCTAAGCCCAAATAAATAGATGTATTTCTAAGCCTGTGTAGATATTTTATTACTTTAGATTAATTAAAAAGTGTTTCATAATGTGAATTCATTAAATAGTTAGCGTTTTACAATATCAAGTTAGACATTGAGTTGCCACTTGTCCATACACTTGACACTTAAAGCGTTACCCTAGGCGGTCCACGTTCAAAGAGAGGAAATCTTGATAATATCGGTTAAATTTCCCAAGGATAAAGAGATTACGAATTAAATAGGGAGGATCTTTTAGTCACATGTTTCAGATGATAGGTGTGTGCATGTATGGTTTTGTCTTTTTTGCATACAAATAATAATAATAATTAATTAATGACACCATTTTTTTTTAAAGGCAATTAATGATACCATTACACCAGTAATAAGTTATCCATTATTATTATATTAAATTACTGGTTTGTTTGCCAATGAGTCTTTAATCGATTTGATTAAGGGATTAAGGTTGAGACTTTGAGATTTAGAGTCTTAAGTTTGATTCCCTTCATGTGAAAGTTTATCTACATTTTATATGTAGTTTGTAGTTTCATGTATAAGAATTTATTTTCTTGTAGTCTCATGTACAGATATTTGTATTATTGATTTATTTCTAAAAGTTGTGTTTCAGAAGGATATATATCTATATGCACTTATATTATCATGATGCGAATTATAATTGTGCTTTCAAAAAAAAAAATACGGGTTTGTTTTGGCCACTATAATTAGAGTATCTCCCATGGTAATTCGTAGTTGCTTTAACCACGACAAAAATAAATGAAAAATAGAGGGAAAAAAATGTACCCAATGAATACCATGCATTCAAAAGTTAGTAGGTGACGCGTCAATTTCTATTGCTTTATTTGGATACTAGTTTGGGCCCGTGCGTTGCACCGGTGTGCTCATATTTGTGCTTAAAGTAGAACTGGTGTTGAATTAAATGAAAATGCTGATTTAGTAGATAATGTTTGATTAGTTTTAACCAAATAATGCATAAATAATGGTCTGAGAGTTGAATGTGACCTAACCTATGAATATATGTGAAGTAAAGTAGGTGAACAACGAGGAGGAGGAGGAGGAGGAGCAGGAGAAGAATAGGAGATTGTTTTTCATGAATATATTTAACTTGATGATAATTAAAAATATTTTTTTTTAAAAATGACAAAATTAGAGACATGCATATATGAAAATCTCAATATTAATGACATAAAAAATGAAGTGCATTAAATTATTAGCATAAAATAAACTAAAAACAAGAATAATACTCATCACCAATGACGAAGATCACCACCTTACGTGACAATGTGTTATCATAAAGTGATAAGTTTAGTGCGTACTAAGCAAAATACATGATCCCAAAAAAATACGGCACATCCCAGTCCTTAATTGCCTTAGAGGCTATTTAAAGTAGTCAAGCAGCCATTGACAAGGCCTGCAACCTCCCCTTCATTCCTTATTAAAATTTGGAACCTCTTGCGGTTATTTGCTGTGCCCCTATCCTTGTTGCTAAAATTTCACCGTCTTTACTGCTTAAATGGTTGAACCTACCCAAATAAATATTGATCAGATCTTCATTGTGTATTAAAGATTAGCAAACAATCATATAATTTTTAGTGTTAGTATATCTGCTCGTAAGAATAATATTATTTCCGACATCAAACCTATAAAACCTTCATGAATATCATATTCCCTCTTATCTAAAAAGATTTTAAAAACTAATGAATATCATCATTACTATAACCAAAAATTTCAAGAATGACCATACTCACATACAAACAATATCATCATTACTATACAAACAAGATTTTAAAAACTAATGAATATCATCATTACTATAACCAATAATTCCAAGAATGGCCATACTCACATACAAACAAATATAGAAGAATCAACTCATGGATCGTCTAATGCAGGAGCTGAAAGCATCCAATTTGATTTTGCAACTAAGAGGTGGAAAGAGAGAGATCATGCATTCACATTTGATTAAATTTTGATGCGAGAGCTAATAATGGAAGCATCCAATTTCAGTTTTGAATGTTCAGTGAAGCTCAATTCTTGGATAGAATCATAGGATCACTTGTATAATCTTCTATTAATAATATTCACAAGCACCTGATATAAAATTCTTAAAAAGCACAACACACTTCTGATAACATTACCTGCCATCATACTTCTTAAGAATTGCATTCTTTGTACTCAAGAGTCTATTTTACTGCAAATGCCATTGCCACTGATGATTCTGCAAATGCTCGAATAGATCAACAACTTTTCAACAAAGTTCAAATGATGAGGCAAAGCTCAATAAAACTGCCACAAAGAAAAGATTCAATATGCAGATGACTTGTCCAAGAGGCAAACTTGGTCAACATTATACATGGCAAGGGCCAAACCAGGACCTTTAGAGTCTCACAGACACACACACACTGACACACACACACACACACACATCTAGTTCCGTGGGCCCTTCACCATTTTCTAGCATTGGAAATGAACAGCAAAAACATATTTGTAAGAATGCTTTTCTCTAAAGATACAACAGCTTCTTCCAGATTTACTTGAAACGTCTACATTCTACAATAAAATCAACAGACCAAAAATCACTTTAAGCTTCCCAGTTTCGTATGATTGTATTAGTGGCACAGTGTTGATTGCCAAAGGCATGTCTGCCAATACAAATGTTAATATTTTCCAACCTGCAAGGAAGGATCATATTAAGTATATGAAGATTAGTATATTTCACTTACAGAGAACAAAAAGCAAGTACCAGAATATATGGAGTATATTGGCTCATGGAAGATGGTTTGACGGGAAATAGCAACATTTCTAATCACTTTGGGACATTTTCACATGGTCATGCTTAGCAAACCAGAAGCAATGATATCATAATTATGATATAACAAGGCATTTTTTTCATCAAACACAAACATAGCTTTTAGACCAAATTGCTTCTCCACTCTCATAATTATGTTTATGATTGTGCCAGTAGGAATTCTCCACATAGCTTTTAGACCAAATTGCTTCTCTACTCTCATCCGTAACAAGGACAATCAAGCAATTAGAAAACATATTTTCCTTACTAATCCCCAATTTAACATTTTTTGAGGCCAAGACAAGACAAAAAGTTGGGAACCAACCTAGAGTAATTGTAGCACATTTTATGGCGACATTGTAGCTGAAAAAGTGGTAACCAGTAAGATTTTTAAAAAAGCACAAAACATTTGATTCAGAATGAGAAATGAATAAAATAACGTAAGAACAAATAATAATAATAATAATACACAACAAATGGAAGAAAGATGCATATGATTTACCTGAAAATTTTGGAAAGCATAACCCTAAATCATCTATCAATTTTCAGATGCAAAAGACCATAGAAAAGCAAAGAAGAAGTCTCGATGGAATATGTAATTGGTTCCTCATCTTTCAAATACACAAACCCAAACTTCTAGATCTTCCCTGGTCTCATAGTCACTTACAAATTTACAATCGATAGCCAATGCCAGCTGATCTTCTGAGAGCGACCTGCCGGCAAGGGTTCCAACGAGAGCTTAGGGAGATCGGAAGAGCAAAATTCTGGTCTTTTTTTATATATATTTGGGGGTAAAAATGGAAGATAAAAATATATTAACCAAATAACATCGTTTCGGGGTTATATTATTTGGAACGACGTCGTTTAACCTTTTTTTTTGCATAAAAAAACAAATAAATAAAAATAAAAGTGCGTAGCCCAAAACGACACCAAAACGACGTCGTTTTGGGCGACGAAATTGACCAAATCAATTGGATTTTGACTTTTTGAACCACCTCCATTCGATACTTGAGATATCACGGAAGAGTGAAAGTGCACAAGATTACTTTTTTAAGAAAAAGGGAAAGAAAAGGGAGTGAAAGACAGCGGGAGGTGCACAAGTATTTTTAGGAAAAAATGGAGAATTAAAAGAAAAAGTGGAAGACAACCATGAGTTCAAGACGTCACCATTTTAGTTGAAAATTAGACACTGTAGATTTCAATTTGTATAGTAAAAAATACATTCACTTTTTTATTATAGTTAGATAAGGATAGAAAATAGTTATAAAGATATATCACTTTTTTGTACCATCCCGTGGCCCGATCAAAAAAGATAATAATTCCTACACGACGCTCTTCCGATCTCATACAAACCCCTAAGATATAATAATATAATAATTTACAAATATTGCCAATTAGAGTATGAGACAAACTATGAACAGCAATTTCAAAGTCACACGTACGTATACGTAACTTCAAGAATTTGAATGTTAATCAACTTGACAGTTTATAAGAAAAATACTCCTTCCGCCCAACAAAGATATGGGAAATTTTAAGAGAATATAAAAATAAGACATTCTTAAGTGACATTCTTATATGACACACTTGTATTAGACGATGAAAAAATAGTTATGTAATCATCACTTAATAAATGTGTGACACATGAAAATGTCACCTAATAATGTCTCATTTTCATGTCCTCCTAGAATTACTCTAAAGATATTCTCCTTTTATTTTTTCACATAAATTAAATAAACATTATTTAACATTATGACAATTATATTGTCACTATTAGAAGTCAATTATATTCACACCACACATTTTTATATTTACACCACAATTTAGATCGGAAGATTGTAGTCCTTAATATATAAGAATTGTTCCGATCTCATTTCAAATATTTTTGTTTCATATTTTTATCATCAATTTTTCATTTATGTCATTATTGATGATTTTTTTTTAAAAATTATATTAGCCTACTTTTAAATAAATAAATAATTTATTGTGTTTTTGTTTTAAATTTTTCTTTGTTTTTTCTTATTTAAAATACAATAAGCAAATAAAATTTTTACACTATCTTAACATATTTTTTTACGGTAACATTCAAGCACTTCTCGTAACAGTACCTCCTACCCCATGTGGCCTGCATTGATGCACGCCACATGGATTTGAAATAGACATAGCGTGCATCAATGCATGCCACATGGGGTAGAAGGTGCTGTAACAACACCTCCGGGAGGTGCTTGAAGATTTTCAATTTTTTTGAAAGAAAACTGACGTCTAACATATAAAATGTGTTAACCGGTTAAAAATTGACGATGAAAAATACTTCAAAAGATTATGAACGTAAATATATAATTTTGAAACATTAAGAACTTTCAACAAAATTAATATGTAGTGTGATTAGTAAAACATGTAGCGTTAATATAACTACATTGTATTAAAATGCTCTTTGATAAATTTACACAACAACCTTCATTTAACTATGTTATTCATTATTATTTTTAGGGTAATTATATTACCACTATACTTCTTATTTCATACACTACATTTTTTCAAATTACTTAAAAACCCTTAAGTTAAATTATACTAATAACCTTATTTGAATACTGTTTAACATAATATTTTTTTCCTTCCACCACCACATTCATGTTTCCCACCAATCATCTTTGTCCCAATTCTTTTCCAACGCTCTAGTTCGAGTATCAGGTTTTTGGTTTTCCTGTTAGAGCAATTCTAGAGGGACATGAAAATGGGACATTATTAAGTGACATTCTCATGTGACACACATTCATTGTGTGATGATTACATGACTACTTTTTAATCATTTAACATAAATGTGCCACATAAGAATATCACTTAATAATATCTCCTTTTCATATCCCTCTCAAATTTTTTAATCCTATAATTTAGTATGGTAGCTGTTCATAGGAACATTCCTACTTTTTTTCCTCTTCTTTTGTTCTCCAATGAGTAAATGCAAAGAGTCCAATTAACTATTTTGCTTTTGTTTGCATTTCTTTCATCGCAAATTGAAGCGCGTATCACAAAAGGGGTAATCTTCTGCTTCAAAATCTTACTTGAGAAAATAATCGACATTTCCGACAAAAAATTTGAATTGATAGAATGCTCGGGGTGGTGGAGGGTTCTTGAAATTCTTTTTGATGGGGTGCTTGAATGTTCAATCGGTTGTAGTTGAGGAGAATGATTTTTTAATTAATTTATCTATAAAGCTAGGATATTAATGTAAAATTATTGTGGTGTAATTATCAATTAATTGCGGTGTACATATGGTGAGATAATAAATTTTTGTAATTGTAATATAATTACCCTTATTTTTATTCTCTCACTACATTAAAAACATCAAAATGTTATTACATTAATCACAAGAATTACAACAAAAATAAATAATATTCACAATACATAAACAAGAAGGAATCCGGTAAGAAAAGAAACAGGAATGAATATTTACCTTGGGTGTCACCCTTCCCCTACATTATCCACCCAAAAGTGAAGATGATAAAGTGAAGATGATAGGTATTAGGGGGAAAAGCCGACCTTCATCCTGCGGACATGGCAAAAGTAATTGTAAATTGCTAAAATATCTGTCAATAATAGAATAAATTCACGGGTTGCAATGAGTCTCATTCACCCACTCACTGTGGACGGATTACACCGCTCACTTCTAACTCTGAAGAACATAGTTAACACATATAGCGATCATATGTGGGCCACGTCTGAAGTGGACTGTATAACCCCACCCTTAGTGAGTGAGTAAACAAAATCAGGTTGCAATTCCACCCTTAAATCTCAGAGTCTTCAACTTCTTGGTCATAATTGACTCACATTGTAGTCCTGGCTCAATATACAACACTCAGAATTCATATTTCACTCGGGGCCTCCACTGTTGGACTTTCCAGCGAGAGTGAAAATTGTGATAGTTACGGTGGTGTTAGATGAAATTTTAGAAAATGTGCACCACACCCTTTACTTTACTTTAATTTTTATTTTTCTTATATCATTTTATTTTATAATATATATTGGTTATGTATGTAATTTATTTGTGGTGTGACTATCTATTTCTACTCTTGAATGTGGTGGTGATAAAATGTAGTCAGACAACTAATTCTTGTAGTGATAATATAATTGCCCTTAACATTATTGGAAGTGTACAATTTAACAATATATTTCCTAATATACACTTTGATTTATTTAATATTTCACTTTAG